>MU186102.1:0-14011 GCA_016904865.1 Pissodes strobi | reverse complement strand
GGATGTTTTTTGTTCAAGGGGGACTACGAATGTTCCCTGGGAAAGAACATCGTGTGGAGGACTGCATTACAAACTCTGCTGATGGGTTCTCTCTATGGTGAATCTATCGGATCAAGAGCTTATGGTGAGTGAAAATGAAATAATAGCTAGATCCGTAATATGTTTTGAAGAAAAACCGTTTGACAATGTAGTACAAGTTTTAAAAATAAGTGAAAATGGTGATTACTTTGAAATTAGAGATATTTCTTGTAACGAAAATCTAACTGTTAACCAAGTACAACTTTTGCTAAATCTAATTAATGACTATCGTGTCTGTTTTTCAAAAAATAAATCCGAAATTGGGAAAACAAATATCTTAAAAATGTCTATACACCTTAACGACGATACTCCTATCGTCTATAGACCATACCGTCTATCTCACAATGTACGAAATGTTGTGAGAGAAACTGTAGAAGACTTATTGCAAAATGAAATAATTCGTGAGTCAGATTCTCCCTATCTTGTTGGTTAAGAAAAAGAATGGAGAACAACGTATGTGTGTCGACTTTCGGGTGCTTAACGCTAAAACTGTTAAAGACCGATTTCCGCTGCCACGCATGGATGACTTTCTAGAGAGTCTGAAGAGTTGCCAATATTTCACTTGTTTGGATCTGGCTAGTGGCTACCACCACATTGAAATGGAAGAGTCTTCCATTCCAAAAACAGCTTTCATTACCCCAGATGGGCACTATGAATACCTGCGAGTCCCATTTGGCTTGTGTAATGCGCCCACAATATTTCAGCGGACCATCAATAAAGTTTTAGGCAATCTGAGGTATGGCAAGGCCATAGCGTACATGAATGATATTTTGCTGCCCAGCAAGGATTTTGAATCAGGACTGTCAAATCTCAGGGAGGTGTTTCGAGAATTAGCACTTCATGGTCTCACTTTGCGTTTGTCAAATTCTCATTTTTTTAAAGAAACAGTTTAATATCTTCGTCACGAAGTTTCCAAGGAAGGTGTGCAGCCAGGAAAAGGAAGAACTGAGGCAGTTGATAAAATTCCAGTTCCTTCAGATGTTCGTTCTGTTCGCCAATTCTTGGGTCTTGCTAGCTATTTTAGGAAGTACGTGAGGAACTTTGCTACAATCGCTAGGCCTCTAACTTCCTTGACTAGAAAAAATGCTAAATTTGCTTGGGATGTTGAACAACAAAAATCTTTCAACACTCTTTAAGAAATTTTAGTATCAAGACCTGTACTAACAATATACGATCCAGAATTACGGACCGAAGTAGACTCAGATGCTTCCCAATGGGGCATAGGAGGAATTTTTTTGCAAGAACAATCAAATAGCACCCTGAAGCCTGTTATGTATTATTCCAAACACACGACCAAAGAAGAGCAATGATATCACTCCTATGAGTTGGAGACAATTGCAGTTGTATATACTCTAAAGGCATTTCGCATTTACTTAATTGGAATCTAATTTAAGGCCGTTACTGACTGTAGTGCCGTTCGAGCCTCTCCAAGTAAAAGAGACTTAGTCCCAAGAATAGCCAGGTGGTGGCTGAGCATACAGGAATATACTTTTGATGTCGAGTATCGAAAGGGTACGAAAATGAGCCATGTAGATGCTCTAAGTCGCAACCCCACAGAATGTCACGTAAATATTGTAAATATAAATCATGAAGACTGGGTGTTAGCTGCACAAAATACTGATGAGAGGTGTAAGTATTTGTTGGGGGTTTTAAAAAATACACCTTCAGACAAGGAGGAAGAAGAGATTCATAAGCAATATTGCCTGGAAGAAAATCGCCTATACAAGTTAATTCCACAGGGCAAGAAATGGGTTGTTCCTAAATCCGTCAGAAGACAAAGTTTATTACATTTTCACTATGGATGTGGTCATTTGTTTGTGGAAAAAACATTGTCAACCATATCAAAATCGTACTGGTTTGGTGGCTTGAGAAGGTATACAAAGAAGTATATTTCGTGATGTCTTCCATGTTTGTACAATAAGGAATCTGGTGGATGCAAGCCTGGATATTTGCATCCAATTGAAAAAGGTCCTCAACAATTTGACACGTTACATGTTGACCACCTTGGCCCATTTGTTAAATAAAGAAGGAAAAACAGTTACCTAATTGTGATTGTGGATGCATTCACCAAATTTATTTTCACGAGGGACGTCCAGTCAACGAAGATTAGACCGGTTATAAACTTTTTGCAAAATATTATTGAAAACTTTGGTGTTCCGCGACGAGTGATCTCCGATTGATGAAGTTGTTTTACGAGCAAACAATTTCAGGAGTACTGCGTGGATTGAATATCAAACATGTCCTGAATACTACCGCTACGCCGGCGCCGCGAGCAAATGGACCAGTGGAGCGATTTAACCGCACGAAGAGGATAGATGGGATGAGGCGGTATCAAAGGTGCGATGGGGTTTGAATTTTACGACGAATTCAACTACGGAGAAGTCACCCTGTGAGTTGTTTTTTGGATATGCTCCTAAGGGTGTTGCCAATTCTGTCCTAGCCAACGAGGTAGAGCTAGATTCTGGCAAGAAACGAAACTTGCTAAGGGCTGCTTAAGAAAAGATTGACCAAAAACAAAGCGAACGTAAAGCTAGGTTTGATAAGCAACGATGCTTAGGTCGAAAATTTAAAGTAGGAAGCCATGTGCTAGTTCGAACTTTTCCTACAGGTTACCATGGCGAAAGCAAGACACTTTTGCCTAAGTTTAGTGGCCCATACGAAGTTACAAAGGTCCTTGATCACGATCCTTTTATTGTCGAGGACCTAAAGGGCTCTTCTCGATGGACACAATCAGAGCAGAACACATTATTAGAATTTAGCTTATAGCATAAAACTTTATTTCTGTCGACATTTTCATCTGTTAGCTCTCTAATCAAAAAGTTAATACTGTACTTAAAAATTGTTGACACCCAGAAGTTTCGATATCAACATTTCATTAAAGAATATAATTAAACGCACTTACCCACGAGATCCTTGAACAATATCACCCACTTATAGACGATTCTATCTTTCTGCCACAAATTTTTATATACCACATTATAATACAAGAAACCCTTTAACATTTTATATTGAAGGTGCACGAACTTACCATTTTTATAATTTTCATTAATGTCATGTGTAGAAGACTTAATGAAATTCAGACCGAATGTGACATATTTAATATAAGTTTTGGGTAGTTTAAGCAACACATGATAAGTTTTTATAGTACTTAAGAAAATTAGAGAATGTAGTTTTTAGTATTATTCCTGGGTCGCTCCCACTCTGTAATTGGGTTTTTGTAAACCTGTAGATTTTGTAATAAATGAAATAAATTATAAATTGCATCAGGATATGCACTTGCTCAATTACAATGTTCTGAAAAACACAGATATCTTAAGCAAACTAAAATATTTTCTCCGGAAATATTCGGATACCCTTACAGGTATATTAGGTAACTTATACGACAGAGCGGGAGTTTAAAACTTTGCTTCAGCATATTCTGAAGAATCCTAAAAAGTTTAATTTGTTGAAAATGGGGCTGCACTTACCCCACCTCACCTTATTTAATTGTGCAATGCGATTAGTTAATTGCTTAACAACTGGTCCATACGCCTGGCTCACTCAGCGGTGTTAATATTTATGGGTGTGGCTCGTAGAGCTGACAGTTGGGCAAAGGCGCCACTATATTTGCTATTAGGAATATATCAACGATTTTTAAGCATTGAAATTAAGGTAGCAAAATTTGGAAAAAAAACTTAAAAGAAATGGATAAACTCAACTTGACATTGACTTCATACCAAAATAAACGTCAAATGTCCAAATTATGTTATTTACATAAATAATTAATAATCAGCCAATGTGGACAATGGAAAATTAATTAGGTCTCAAACCTAATTGAGATTATAGTATCGCACTTAAAATGATAATAAGATTCTCCAAAATAAGTATCATCCAAATTATAAGATTCTCAAGTTTTAATCTTAAGTTCTATATAACTAATACTGCCTACTTAAATTTTTGGTTTTAATAAAGTTCTGACACTAAGTAACCAGCAATCATAGAACGCCCTAAATAAAAACTAATCCCTTAAATAAAAAATCAAGTATAAATTAATCCCATGGCAGCGGTCATATCAGTGGACAAATAAAGAGTTAAAAAGGAATATTAAATCAAATAAATTAACTTGTGAAGGAAATATATGTTCAATGAAAATCTACAGAGGAAATCGAAATGAGCTCAATTCAGTAATCTGCTTATGGACGAAAACCTAAAGGGATAGTTTGGTAAGACGGTCTACTGTAATAAGGCTTACAGCAAATTACAGTAAGTACCATACCGTTTAAGTAGGTGTACGAAATACAAAAAAAACAAATCAGATAATTACTATACTATAAGCGAGACATTTGCTAACCAAGATAATATCATATGCCGAAGTGAAGAAAGTCTGTATCAATCAATTAAATTATGGTAAGCAACGGTAATATATACAATAAAAGATAATAAACGATTAAAAGTATATTAACCGTAAGTTGGATAGAAAATAAGATAAGTAATTATATGACCTACAGTAAGGGCGTAGCATTTAGGTAAATGCACATAATACACAAAAAGTAATCAACCAAGATTATCTCAAATACGGCAGCGAAGAAAGTTGGCATTAGTTAATGAAATAACGGTAAGAATCGGTAATAGATACAATAAAAGTTAATAATCGATTAAAATTAATTTAACGGTAAGTTCAATAAAAATACGTTAGGTAATTAGAGGGCCTACTTGTATGACCTTTTTATATGGTCATACGGAATTGGAAGTTACTGGCAGTGGTTGGTGGCTATTTTCTAACTCACAGGGCTACTTGGCTGGCCTCAATTAGAACTTTGCTGCTTCAGGTGAAGCTGCACGTCACGCCATGCGGACAGCATCACTTCGACAAAAAGGTCTTACACGGGCAGGAATGAAACTGGTGAAGCTCTCTAGGGTAGTCGAAGACCAGGCGAAGAATCGATGTTCAGATCCTTTTAAAAGGATAACCTTATTTTGAATAAAGTATATTTATAGAGCGATGTTGCCGTTAATACAAAATATTGCTGGTTGGGTGCTTGCCTATTTTTCACCTGATAAATTAATACGAAGATTGGACCTGATGGTTACAAATTATAACAATAATATCTTAACTTTCCATACCTACGCGCTCAGCACGCGGAAGAGAAGGCCACGTCAATTACCGAAAATTATCTTCCATATCAAGAGAAGGTTCGAAAATGGAAGCTGACCACAGAGCACTTTGGAACTGTATTCGTCGATACCGGTGGAGTGCGTTCCAATATTCCAAAGCATCAAAAAGTTATTGTTTTAAATTTTAAGATATAAATTCTGAGTTCATAATAGGTATGTTAGGTTCTAATGTAAGGTAAAGATAATATCAACCACGGGTATGCCAGAGAAAGGGAAGACACTGTGTTTCTGGATTTGGAAGCATTTACAACGCTTCAATTGAATTATTAGACACATGGATTTTTTATTTAGATACGGGTTTATAACCAAACAAAAAGAAAGATCTCAATATCATTTGGTCTGTAACAAAGATCGCCATGACGAAGACATTTAAAAATGTTCAGTTTCGACAGTTCACAGTCACCATTTCCTTGGTAAATTTTTAAATATATAGTATATATTTTTTATTGTTATGACTGGTCATAGAACCTCACTCAACTCACATTAAGACATTCGCATTTATTACGACACTCCTTTAAGGCTTGGTTCGTAATTATCAACATCAAGTCTTAAAAGCTATCATTAGTTGCTCATTGCATAATATATACTATTGCATTATTTTAAAGAGGCATTAAGTTTTCTCTTTTGGTAATTACCTATCCCGTAATCTTACCATACAAAATTTAACAAAAATTCTTAGTATTGGAACATCTATATTAATAAAATGACAGTGTTAATTGTAATTGTACAGAATTAATCTGAATTTCTTGGCAGCCGCTAAATGCGACTTTCCGCGAGAAACACTTTATTCTCAGTAATTAAGACAGACATGCCTTTTTAAAATGCTGAATACATATATTTTTCTGGACTCTTATGAGTAACATCAACATTAAAACTAACAAGGGTTTTTAGCTAACGACACTATCAAAGGGAAAAAATCGTTTAATTGCGCGCACACTTTCGATCTCTTATTAAAGAAATGAAAAATAGAAGTGAAGCAAAGAGACAAAGAAACATTCAGCGGCAACGGTTTCCTGCGAAATAAAAGAAAAATTAACTGGAGTTCTTTCGAATCGCTTCATTCCTACAAAAAGATAAAATCGATAGCAAAATTGCGCATCAAATCGTGTTGAACATAATAGGATTTTGATTATAGCGTCACTTTTAGAGTTTTGTTACCAGATTTTTAGTTACAACATCTCGAGTTTTTCAATTAAACTGATGGTATATTTAATGGCTGGCGATTGCTAATGGTTTCTGTACACATTAAGTGGTTTACTATGATAATAAGGAAAGAGCTAAATGCAGATTCATATTTCGCCATGTTTGATACTAATTCTATTCTTATAGAATAGTTAAAAGAAGATATTTTAGCAGAGTTACATTCTTCACCTTTAACAGACATTCTGGGAATATTGATGTTTCCACATGAATTATGAAACATTTTGATCCATAAGCACGTCGATGAAACTACTGTCAAGCAACCAGGTGTATGCACCTAGTTCAATCAAACAAGACCAACTAGTCGCAAATGGGCAAAAATGTTTTTTGGATCACTTTCAATTATTTATTAGGTTGAAGCTTCGAAATAAAAAAAAAAGAAAATAAGGTACTGGGTTTATCCCGAAAATTAGTATAAGCAGAAAAAGGATTATCGTTCTCTGTAGCGTCGTAAATGATATCAAACCCAGAAATAGAGCTTCTTCCTTTAGCCTGGTAGATTTATGTGGTTGATATTCTCTTTGCCATACATTAGTACTTAACATATCTATTTTGAGCGTAGAATTTATATCCTAAAATTTAAAACATTAACTATTTCATACTTTGGAATAAGGTAACGTAGCAAACCGGTATCAAGAGTTCGTGATCGTCCCTCATTTTCGAACATTCTCTTGACGGGTGTCTAGAATATCTTGTGGTAATTTACCAGGTATTCCTTTCGGAGTGATGAACGCGTAGGTAAATAAAAGACACTTTTTCGCAGTCGAGATATTACCTTTGTAGTTTTGACCATCAGCTATAGTATTCTTATTGATTTATCAAATTGGCAAGCAATCTGCTATTAATATTTTCTCGCATTATTGGCAATATCGTCTCGTAAAATTATTTTATATAAAGTGAAGTTACCCTTTTTAAAAGATATGTTATATCTTTCTGGTTTTATATTAGACAGTTAAAATTATTTATAATTAAACTAAGGTCCTTCTTTCGCCCGGTCTTTCGCTAGTGTGGAGAGTTTCTGCAGCTTCATCCCTGCCAGTTTGAGATCCTTTTGTCGAAGTGATGTTGACCCACATGGCGTGACGTGCAGCTTTATAGGAAGCACTAAAGCTCTAATTGGGGCCCGCCAAGTAGCCGTATGAGTTAGGGAATACCCAATTACTGCCAGTGAATTCCACTTCCGTATGACCATATGAATATTACATTAAATTGGGCCCTATAATTACTACTTATTTTACTTACCATATCTTACTTTATCTTTTTCGAAACTACCGTTAAATGCCTTTTTAATCTTTTATCGTATTTATTACTGTGTTTATTGGTATTTGATTAACTAATAGCTTACCATTTCATACCGTAATTTGATTAATTAATACCGAGTTTCTTCATTACCGTCTATGGTATTATCTTGGTTAGCAAATGTATTGCTAATATTATTGTAATTAACAGATTTACTTTCTATATTACGTATGCTTACTTAAATGCTACTAACATGTTGTAATTTGCTGCAAGCCTTATGGCAGTAGACCGTCTTATATAACTATCACTTTAGGTTATTGTCAAAAGAACGATACACCTAAACACGGTATGACAGCCGTTCGAAAAATTACAGCGTGACATCAAGTGTGTTGCAGATTTTCCCCGTATTTTACATATAAATTCCACACGTGACGTAGTATACGAACTGTCATTTTTCGGAAAGCTGACATACCGTGTTTAGGTGTATCGTGGTCAAAAGCAGGTTACCGAATTGAGGTCACTTCGATTTCCTCTGTAGACCTTCATTGACTATATATTTTCTTTACAGGTCAATTTAGTTGATTCAACATTTCTTTTTTTACTGCTTATTTGTTCACTGATATTATCGCTGCCATGGGATTAATTTATAAATGTGTTTATTTAGGGGATTAATATTTATTTAAGGCGTTCTGTGACTATCTGTTACTTAGTCAAAACTTTACGAATTCAGATTTTAGTTAGGAATATTAAAAAATGAGATCTAGGCAGTATTAGTGATTTAGAACTTAATATTAAGGGTTGTTGAGTTTATAATTTGAATGATACTTATTTTAAAGAATCGTGTTATTATTATAAGTGTGGTACCATAATCTCAATTAGGCTATAGACACATTATGTGAATTTATTTAATATTTAAATAAATAGCTTAAATAGGATATTTGATGTTTATTTCCGCATGCTAAAGTCAAGGTCAAGTTAAGTTTATGCGATTTCTTTTCAGGTTTCTCAATATTCTCAAAGGGAATCTTCTTCTAAATTTTACTACCCTAATTTCAATGCTTAAAATTCATTGATATTTTCGTATTAGAAAATTTAGTGGCGCCTTTGCTTAACTGCATACTCTACGATCTATACCTATAAATATTAACAGCGCTCAGTAAAATAGGCCTTAACTAATCACGTTTCATCTCTCAAAAGCTTACCAATTAATTCAATGATACGCTCTACTCAGTAATCCTTAAATATAGTGATAATTGAGACAACAGTACTACCCTCATTTCAATAGCCATAGCCATAGCATTTCCGTCTACTATTAGATACTCTACCATGGCTTTTAGTAATTTAAAAATTATACACAGGCGCTTTTTTAAATTGGCAATAACAAAGAAAGAATATTTAATAATAGGGGTAGCTATGTAAGTAGAGTACTGCTGCTTAGTTTGTTAACATGTCTATTAGACTAGACAACGCATATGTGCCAGAATTAGATCCAATGTTTCTAGTACATATTCTTTGAATGCGGGTATTAAATCCCTCTCCTCCATGCCCCCGACTTTTTAACAACTCATCAACGTTTATGTAGTATATTTGCCCTTGATAAACCATTGTGATGATAACAATACTGTTGATATATGATTTTCTGAATTGCAATGGCGATCGGCACGTTACCGGTGATGCCCCACTCTACCCTCTAGTTGCAGAACTTCAATTCAGACAAAAAATAATACTATTTCGTCAACAATGGATTCAATGTAATTTGAATTTGAGACCAATAATAATAATTAAAATTTTATTTTTTAATGAATCATGTATAAGCTTAAATAAAACACAGGATTTATTAGAAATGACCCTAGGATTTTCATTGTTTGCAATTTTAGCATTCAAATAAACAGATTTCTATTAAATTAAAATTGAAATCCTTTTAAAATTCAATAATTTGCTTATTATTAATTCAATATTAGCTGCATAGGACAGGAGGTCAAAAATCTGAATCAATATGGATTATGTTTAACTGAAGCGAAAGTTCACAGGCCTGTGCGGGTTCTGTTAAGAAGAGGTGGAAACAGCAATACATATACTTTGCGACCGCGAGGGTAGCCCAACTGTAGTTTTAATCATCTCTTGATAATGCTCACATGGTTAGCGAAACACGCGTCGAGTGCAAAAATTATGTTTCGATATTGCAGATAAGAGAGTGTTTTAGTGCATTTTGTCGAAGGTTGAAACTATCAACTTAGTTGATATTCTTACGATGACCAACCAACGGGTCGGTTCGAATAGTAACTTGAGATGCCGTGTAAATTAAACAGTTATTTATTGCAGAAATAAACATAAGTGAACCTGGAACCAAAATCATGTTAGGAAATTGTATTAATTACCGTAACAAGGACCTTTCTTACTATTCTTATGTATCGCAAAAAGATTAACATGTGAATATTGGTAACTGTTCTACAGTCTCCTGAGCTCTAATCATTAATTGAAGGAAATTCTTCTCCTATAACGATTTTTCGAAAAAACGGTTTTTTTTTGTATTTTTTAAGTTTTTTAGTTTCACTTCTATTTGTTCGTAGGATAGCTCTTAATTAGATTTTATTAGCATTACCTCAACAGCTTTTACATCTTCATTTCCAGGATTTGGCCCGCCACATCCTACCCTGACAACGCCTGCCAGACAGTCACGACAGACGGCAAGAGCGCACCGGTTCGTCCTACAAATGGAAACACTTAGAACATCGCTTTACAGGAGCTCCTTTTTCTGGCGCACTGCATCAGTGTGGAACTCGATCCCAGGACATCTATTTCCCCCTAACTACAACCTACAACTATTCAAGAACCGTGCCAATCAACATCTTCGCACACACACCGCTCGTCGAGCGCCATAGCTTTAGTGTGTGTATGTGTGTGTGCCACTACCATAAAAAAAGAAAGTTGACTAAGTGCTTTTTAATACCATTTTTGAAAAACCTATTATAATGACATTGAAAAACATAAATCTTTTGCTAGTTTAATAAATGCCTTAGTATTATTAATATTAATACTATTATGTCATACCAGTACATTATTGTGTTTTTATACCTTAGATACCATTTACATAATGGATTACTTTATGCCCGTGCGGGCATAAAGTCCACATTATGGCCCGTACGGGCATAAAGTACACTTTATGGACTCATATAATTGAATTGAATTCGTATTTTTTTTTAAATATTTACATATTGTGAATGCAATAAGGAACTAGTATGACATAAAAGTTTGTATGCACCACGGGTATTAATAGATGTGTACGCCCTCGGGCGACTTATAAACCCTCCGGCCAGAGGCCCTCGGGTTTGTAACATTGTCGCCCTTAGGGCATAAACATCTACTTGATACCCTTGGTACATAAATAACTATTAATAATTATAGGGAATTATAGTGACCTCAAAGCCTTGCCTTGAGTCACTACTTTATTGCTTTATTAGAAAGTTGTTTGTTGATTGTTCCAACCCTAATCCAGGGTCATCGGCAAGTCATTCGATACCCTGAAGAGGACGGTGATTCTGATATGCCCTTGGAAAGATCCAGACCCAGTAACTGGAAAAATATTATGGCCAGCAAAAAGTCAGTTAATTACTCAGCGACAATATTTGCTAGAAATACAGATGTTGAGCATAGTACACTAATAAAGCAATATTTTTTGTTGGCACATGTAGAATATTATTTGCTTTTTCCAGACAGAAGGGAATATACCCGAATTCGAACATTTCTTAATTAAGTGATTGTAAATAGGGAATTATGAGATATTGGTTTTATTTCAAAGCCGTCTACTATCCTTCGGATCCGTCCAGTAAATAGATGATACTGAAATTGTTTTTGCCCAAATAAAATGCGATGAACAAGTTAGGTTAATTCCTTGGGCATTAAACTATTCTTACAGTAAAAGCCATAAAAAATTACACCAGTTGACAAAAGTTGGTACAATCGTATAATAGCATTTGCGTGTCTATACTAAATCCTAATAGAAGACCCAGGAGATGTTCGAGCTTGGTGTCACTTTGAGAGTGGTGATATTATCTTTAATGTCCTTGCCAGGTGCGTATATTGTTCTAGGTAACTTTTCAGCTTGAGATTTATCGTGTTGAGATATTATCAGATGTTTATCGACTACACTTCTGTTCACTTTAGGGCTTCTTTGTGAATCACAGCCCTGGAAAGTGGAAAGTTTTTTAGTCTCATTTGTTATTTATACATATTGTAAATATAACTAAGGAAACATAAAGCAAATAAGCAGTAAAAAAACTAGGATATTAACTTATAGACAGAAGACCTAAGGAAAAAGTAGCCAACTGTCTCAAATAAGTACATTACTGCCAAAATGATAAATAAGACACTTAGACAGAAAAATATATGAGAAACAAATTTTGTTAATAATTATCAAAAAATACTTCCTACAAAGACCTTATTGTGCATTGGACCAAAAAATAAGTATTTTTTCCTCTATACGATGGTAACAATATCTCGATTTTTGATGATAGTATCCTTTTGTGGAGTCTAATTTTGTATTACCTCCGGAATAAGGGTTATCTTATCATGTAGTTTCATCCCTGAAAAAAATCAGCTTGTGACACCATACTATAATATATATTATACGCAAGAATTGCAAATTATCACTAAATTAAGCTACAAAGTGCGGATCTAAATAGCGCACGGATGAGCCTTGACTTCTCGTGATTTTACGAACATTCCCGACCGTTTTGCATGACGAAAATGCATTTAACAAGAGCGCCGAACACTAGCGCATGGCAGATTTAAACTAGTTGTGGTTACGGACGGAGGCCGCCGTTGGACGCTCTGCGTTTTGATCGTCGCCGTCGTGCCTCGATTTCGCTCTTATAAATAATATATTCTGCGGCCAGTGGAGTTTCAAAAATATGTAAATTCGCAAATTATAGTTAGTTTATGTTAAATTGTATGTAGGGAAGATTTTATTTTTCCGTTTACTTTCGAAGGCAGTGCGCGCGCACGGGCGCACTTATTGAGAAGCCGCCCCTGTGTTCGGTAGCAAAACGCACAAATGTACACTTCAAGTCATACAGAATAACTCCTTGCGGGCGGCGTTCTCCTTGACCCTTCGTGATCGAGTCAGGGTTGAGGATCTGCATGCGTGGGCAAAAATTGATTATGTAGACGAATACGGTGATAGTCTCGCATGCAGATTCTATGAGAACCAACTAAAAGGCTCGCCGCTTACAGTCAATCTATCCGATTACAGATACAATCCCGAACACCCCACCACATATGGCACGATATACCGAGAAATTACTCTGTTTTACAAACAATTAATGCCACCTTAGCCTAATCTTCGTTGGGAATATCATTTTCATTTCAAATTTCACATAATTAATATTATTCAGCTTTTAAAAACCAACACTTTTCAAAAGTTAAACTATCAGGAGAACAGAAGAACATCACTCAACTGGGTAGTATGCGCGACCTGTTACCCGATTGGCTAGTCCACCGTGTTCGGACACGGTTGCTGCGCCTGCCAGGGGAGCTGTGATGCATATAAAACGCATAAACCGTACCTTTGCGATTTACTTGATCCCATGCCACTGAAGCTCCCATGTCTCCGTAGCCGGACCCGCGAAGCTAGACTAACAAAACCTAATACTATTCCAACCACACTGGAACAGACTTATGCTTTCAAGTATTAAGTCTTTCTCTCTTATACTAAAACTTGAATATAGCTATTATATGTTGTACAGTGTGAATGTCTATTTTAACATAATCATATCCTGCTCATAATGGGCACTTTAAGCAGGGTTTTTGTAGACTTTTCCCTGGATAACCTTCCTGGCAGTAACATTGACTCCTGAATGTAACTCTCATATTAACAATCAGCTCATAGCTAATCAATAATAATAACAACGTCTTTGAAGGGTTCTCCCAAGTAAAGAACAATCTAAACGCAGTACCACATAACCTAGTTGTTTAAGCTAAGAACAGCCCCGTTATGAGAGTCACAATCTGTTGGCAACGGCGCCGCGCCGGCGGCGTTGAGCAAACAACGCTAAGCATACGACAGACGATTGTATTGTACTATACACTGACTTACTTAGATTAGGCATGTAGTTAATTACCAATTAATATTGAAATAAACGATGATGATGATGATTTGAACTTTTCTAGATTTAGTTTACTTGTTTTCCCCAGATTTTCCGGTAAAAACGCGCTTACTTAGAGCTTGTAAAATATCTTGCCAATTGAAAACAAACCTTCAAATGTTATTCAAGAATAATTCATCTTACTTCATCTTGTGACTGGTATATGGTGGATGATACTTGTGAACACATACCATCAT
>JAEQML010037015.1:0-97657 GCA_016904865.1 Pissodes strobi | reverse complement strand
AATGTGAAGATATATATAGTAGAGCACAAGTAAATGGATCAGTTGCAGGATTATCGATATCGAGAAAAGCAGAAAAAACTGAGTTGCCAATAAAATTGTGTATTGAGAGTATATACAGGAGGAATATATGTGTATACGAGGAAGTATTTATTATAAATTAAAGTGTTCTCCGGCCTAAATAAGACTGCAACGAAAGATTATCTTAATGATAAGCAAAGAATTTAGGCATCGGAAAGTGGAGCGTACGGATTGAAATAGCTATACTGACAGTCAGGATGTTAGCAAAAATTTTGGTACCACAAAGGCTCAAAAAGGGCAAAGTTCCCAGGTGAAATGTTACATAAGCAAGAAATATTTATGTAAATCATGAAGAATAAAAAAGAAAGAAATGTTTATAAAGAATATAGATGAAGCATACATAAGTTGAAAAGTTATTTATGTAAAGTGAGAAGAAATATAGAAGAAAATATTTATGAGATAAGAAGAAGCATACATAAGCAAAGGTTGTGTATGTAATGCATACCTAAGGTGAAATAATTAAAAGAAAGTTGTTGATAAGCTGAAACAATTGAGGAAACATATAAAGATGTATATAGAATATGAGTTTAAAAGTATAGCATACATATATAAGGAAGTAGTAAAGCTAATGAATTAATTATAAATAAGAAGAGATAGAATAAAGTACAAATTAAGTAAAGAATAAGGAAACCTAAGATATGGGAATGTAATATAAAGAAATTAGTAATAAAAGAATAAATATAGGTGGATAGAGAAACAATGTAAATATATCAGGAAGATGAATTAAATAATAAGCTGTAAATAACACATTTCAAGTTACCAGATCCTTGCAAGTTTGGTCCAATCATCTCAGAAGGTACAGATGTGCACAGGCGTCAGCAGTCCATCGAGTAGTCAGGAACCAGTTGAAGAGCAATCCAGTGACGACAGAACTCTCCAAATTCTTCAAGAATCCAGACCTAAAAAGCGAAGAAATGCTTAAGAAAATATAATAAAAAAGCTGAGAAAAGGGCATTACAATCTCAAAAGATCTAAGTATTGTGAGATATATTCAGTCAGATATAAATTATTATAACACAACAATGAAAACAGCAGTAGTAGCAGGACATGCAATATCTGGCAGAAACTGAAAATAAGTATCAAAAGATGAGACAATAAACAGGAAAAAAACTAAAGCTAGGCAAACATCGCAATAAAATCTAGTTACTTACCTACATCAGTTATAGATAACAGGCGTGAGAATCCAGCAGTTACGACAAAAGCCATTTCATGGACAGACTGGGGAAAACTGGAACATGTGGACGCAGCAGCAATGACAGTTCGGCCAGACCATAAGCCATTAAGTTCCAGGGACTCTTATTATTCCTATTCCATGCTTCCGTAACCTAAAAAAGTTATAATTAATCTTCACATAACCACTTCCATGTCAAACTAGCAGTATACACGTCATCTGCAGCTTGGAATGGAATAAATAACATTGATAAAATCTCTCTTTTTAATATTTAAGCCCCACATTCCATAAAATGGAGTATATTGCCGAATAGGTCAGTGACACTTGCCACACCCTTTCCAAGGAATTCAGACTCGTGCATCAAACACCCTTAGATTAGAGTTTTTAATGCTCTAGCATCCATTCTCATTCTACCAGAGTCCGAAAATAATGATTATAGGAAATACAACACTTACCTTTTCGCTTCAAAGCACCTGCCAAGATTCAACCTTCATAGGCAAATCCCTGGTCACATTGCAAAAACTGCATGCGGCAGGAACATAAAACCGACCATAAAGTGCAAAATCGAACACAAATCTTCGCCATTGTATCAATTCAACAAATTTTAATATAATTTATTTGATCTAGGCGATACACAACGTAAAAAACTCCACCGTCACCGTAGAAAGAAATGACAATCACTGCATTTCTTCCCAGCCAGAGGTCAAAAAGTTCGAGGTCGACGACTTGACAGGGGTACCAGTCAAAGGAAATAAAACGAAGAAAGCACCAGAACTACTCGGCGAATACTCGCTCAAGTAGGGATGGGGAAAGAAATCGACATAGCGATACTCAACAAGGCGACACGAAGCAAAGAAGTGAGGGACAAGCCCGAAGAAAGAAAATAATGTGGCATAAAGTATAAGATACTTTATTTATTAATGTTACATATTAGAATAATTGACTGTACGATATTTCATGGAACTAAAATCGGTAAATTGTGTACAGATAGACATTTTTAAATATAAACAAAGTCAGCATGCTGAATGCTGAATTATGTCAGTGAGCTTAAATAAGTCGAGTAAAAGACTATAAAAAGTCAGCAAATTTTGTTTATAAGTCTATACGTAAAACTGGGTCAGATAAAATGCTATTAATATTAAAAATATTAAGTATTATTTGAATATACAGGACCGTATTCAAGTGAGAAAATGTTAGATGTATAAAATGATTTAATAGGATATAATTAATCAACTTTTTTAAATAACTTCTTTAAACTATTTGGTAGAATTGTAAATATTACTGAGACGATTTATAAAATGATGATATTATGATTATGATAAAGATCAACTTTCATGGGGTGGACGCATCCTATGCAGGCTGAATTACTTAATTCAAGCGAGATATCATTGCAATACAAGTATCAGTATTTTATAAGGAGTCGATAAATTGTGTCTAAACGCGGATTGACAAATAGGCGTCTATTAGCCAGTCCACGGTAAAGTATGGACATATCAAATATGTAAAATACTTAGTGGGGAATTCTACATTCTACTTGTTATCTGTTAATCTAGACTTAGAGTTATAAGATTTCAAAGACAATTTATAAAAAGATGTTTCTTTTTTATTTTATGTACCAAGCACCAGTGGTGGTCCATACTAGTCTCTCCAGCAGGCTCTCAAATATGATACCCTCAAACAGTTTAATGGTATGTTAATACTAAGACATATAGACTGCAGTGTAGGCTAGAGGGAGTTGCTAAGGATCAGCCTGGATCCAGAAAGTAACAAGACCACTGTTAGAATTTTATATTGTGTAAATTGTAATATCACATAGTATTATGCGGCAAGTTTTTTCGAGTTAAGGCCTTTACTTTTGAGCTATAGCGGTCGTATTAATGTTGGGGATCAACATTTTAGAGGGCGGGGGAACGTGTAATCTGCTAAAATGCATAAGCTGCTAAACAGTTTGAACTTGAACTTGGAGATTGTTATATAAACATTAAAGAAACTATAAACAACGCGAGCAATCAACGGGAGCGACTTTCAACCTCAAGCATGCCATGATCATCACTTTTTTAGTATAAATACGCTAACGAACCCTAAGTTCTTCTGACTTTAGTCTCGCCTCCAGCTCCCAAGGTTAGCCATTTGACGACTGCCTTCTGGGTTCTATCCGCTCTTAAAGTTAGCCATACGGTTGCTTTAGGTTCTACTCCATTCCTTCCAAACTTGGTACCGGTTAGCCATTTGACGACTGCTAGGACCAGGGGTTTCACAACCTCCATAGTAAAGTCCTGACAAGAAGTTTGTCAGAGTGTTGAGAAAGACAAGTGTCTAAATAGTCAGTTAAAAAGTTTAGTGAAACCTTTTAGTGCTCTTAAATAAAACCCAACTCTTAAGAAAAACTATAAATTATAAGTCAGTAAACAAAGACCTATAAACAGTACCTCAAATCGAGAAAACATGCGCACCGTAGTAATCGGGTATAATAGAATCTCATTTTTTCTGGCCAATAATTATTGTTAAAGTTTTATGGTTAATACATTGTTATTGTTATAAACTAAACGTGCGTATTTTATTATCTCTTCTTACCCCACGTAACGCGGTCCCGGTCTACCTCAGTTACCCCCCGGCACGCTAAACAAGGCGTGTCCTCACGAGTAGAACATCCAGTGGTAGATTAAAGGAACCATTGAGACCACGTCACAGGAAGTGCTGCAGAGAAATCGGAACTGAACAGGCGGTACTCCTTCTTTACGATGATGATGATGATTTAAATGTAGACACATTTTGTATGACTGCAAAATACAAGTACTCCAAAATAATATTAAACCTGATTTAAAGCACCTCCTATCTCTAATAATATAAATGAAGCGAAGGATTTATTATAGACAAAAGTCGCAAAAAATTGAGCTTGAAAAACGAGATCAAAGTATAATACTATGATTTTAGCATCCATCTTTCAAAGAGTCCGCATGCTTACAAATGCTTGAGCCATTTTGGTGTAATTATATTACCTCATCCAGATACAGTAAAATCTATTTGCGGTTCTTTGTTGACTGACCCTATATTGGAAGAAAAATATATGTCATTTGGCTATGGGAAAAACCTTTTTAAGTTATTGTCGGGCTATGAAAAATATGACTTATTATTAATGGTAAATCCACATTAAACCATTTCTTGATTATAAAGCAGGAAATATTGTTGGGACTGCTTATAATGATGCTTATTTAGCAAATCTGCTTTTGTATTTATGATATTCAGCATTTTGGCTACAAGCAAATTGGCTACAAGGTATTTTTCGTTATTAGTAAAAATAATGCTGTAAACAATAAAGCTATGAGCCATTTTCTGAAAAGAAAAGTTTAAGTATTGTTTATCCTCACCCTACGGATAAAACACGTTCTCCTTTTTATTTATTTTATTCTGTACATTTGCTTAAGCGTATAAGAAATAACTGGCTGAATTCAAGGTTTGACCAAACATTATATTATCCTGATTTTGACAGTGGTGTTAAAAAAAACAGCTGCTTTTCAATCTCTTAAAACACTTCACCAATTAGAAGACGATAAAATGTTAAAAGTTGGCTGTTCTCTTAGCTTAAAATCACTGTTTCCTACTAATTTAGAAAGACAAAATGTTTCTTTGGCTCTTAAATTATTGTGAAAGCTACATGCTATTGAAATTGGAGCAGAAATCATCGTCTTGTTTGACACCCTATATATAACATTTTTTAAATGTTTGAAAAATTTCAATAATGGAAAGTGTTTCCTAAGGGATAAATCTGTTAATCATTAAAATCCGTAGGTCGATATCATGTCTGGTTAAGAAAATATATAGTTTTAAATTTAGGCGAAATTTTCCTTGCTCTAAAGCAAATGGCCATGTAATGTGTCCGAGGTTGACATTTTACATATTTTTCTAGGCGACGCACGCGGCATTTCGAATCAAATGTGCCCTTATCCATATTTTTAATAACAATAGCAAGAATTAACAGAATTTTAAACTTATAAAGTAGACTAAAAGTTTTCTTTCAGTTTGAAACTTCGTTTTTCCATAATAAAATCAAATCAAAACAAATCAAGAAGGGGTGAGTTGACCATTACCTCCGACAACAGTAATATCTGAAATCTTCATAAAGCTTTTTTCTACGAGTGACCGCAAAGAAGCTGCTTTGCGCACCCTTTTGCATATGCAAAATAGCACTTTAGGCTGATAAAATCACACTTGATAAAAGTTCCGATAAGCTTTAAGTGTGGGAAAACTACTTCGCGCACGTATAAGGAACAATGTTTTTCTACGAGTGAAATAACTACGAGTTTTTGAACACCTATTTATTATTATTAACAACATTAATATTAAAAATGTAGTTGGTCGCAATTTATAAATTTATTGCAGTTTGTGAAGGTAAAAATGTCGTACTAGATGTCATTTCCTGGTTTGTCAGTATTGTCGCGTTGCAAAATGAAGACATGTTGTTAATAATAATAAATAGGTTCGTCTAACTGCTTTCGCGTGCGGGAAAACATAACTTTGCGCACTGATTAGGAAAACTACCATTTCAAAGTCAAGTATGCTTTATTGCCACAGAAAAATTCAAATAAATATTATGGACAAAGCGAATTAAAATAAATAAACTAACCATAGTAGAGCAAATACAAAACAAAACTTAATATATACAATAATATATACGATAAAAATAGAACAACAAGCAATTTTCAGTTGAAATTGGTCACGATTTAACAAAAAAACTATATTACAGAACATCATAAGCAGTTGAACCAGATCCACAGGAAGTACACAAAACATAGGGTAAAGAAACTCAGTGTTATCAAAATATGAAACATAAGCTATAGCGAAGCGTGCTGTTGGGAAAAATAAGGAAGGTCATGTCGGTGAACTTGACTCGGACAATATGCATAGGCTGCAGAGTTGAAATACCCAGTAAAAGTAAACAAAACATGACTAAAATTGATAGCTCGGTATTTAATTTTGTGTAATTCCTGTATATCCGAAAAATCACTCATTCGTCAAAAAGATGATCCTATACCTATTATAAAATATATATTATATAAAAATTCTTCACCGCCGCACATGATGCCCAAGAGAAAAACTTAATAACGAATAACGTTTAGTTGAAATTAATGGAGAAAAAAAATCTAATCCACGCAAAACTCATGTATAGAATAATAAAGTCTTTCTAGTAGGTAAGCTTTCGTTTTTTCACGAAATTTAGCAAATGTAGGGATGGATTTAAGATGTAGCGGGAGTGTATTGTATAACTTCTTGGAATTATAAAGAATAGAATTTTTTGTTAATTCAGAGGAGGGAAAAGGAAGGTAGATGCCCTGACTCGAATTTCTTGTTGGGTACTCATGTTGTGGCCTTTCGGGAAATATGGTTCGATATTTGCATATTAAACAAGTTGTTTCTAAAATAAACAAAGCAGGAAGCGTAAGAATTTTATATTTTTTAAAGTGGTATTCGCAATGAGCTCTGCCATTAAGACCAAATAAATAACGAATTGCTCTCTTTTGAAATTTGACAATGGTACGAAATTGCTCGGTGTTACAGCAGCCCCAAAAGGGAAGGCCGTAGCGAAGATGAGATTGAAACAAAGAGAAGTAAGTGAGCCTGGCAGTAGACAGATTTAGTTCCATCGAAACCGATCGAAAGCAGGCAGAAGAAAGTTTTTTTGTTAAAGAATCAATATGTGTGGACCACTTAAGGTTGGCACTAATATTCAAACCTAGGAATTTAGCCGATTCAACGTATTTAATATTGCAGTTGTGAAGTAGCAAAGGTGTGTGTTGTAAGGTTGTTTTATAAGATAAGGCTACCGTTTTATCAACGTTGAAACACAGCCAATTTGAGTCGGACCAAGTTTTGATTGTGACGAGATCGCTGGAGATATTAGAGTGTAGGGAGAAAGTATTAGAATCGCTCCAAGTTATGCTTGTGTCGTCAGCAAAGGGAGAAATTTTACCATTGATTTTTGAGTATGTAATGACATTAATATATATTAGAAAAAGGATAGGCCCAAGAACAGAGCCCTGTGGAACTCTAATGGTAATTAATCTGCAATCAGAATCAGAACCGTTCGCTCTAACAAACACTGCTGTCTATTTTCAAGATAGGATTGAAACCAGTTCGAAGGAATACCACGGATTTCATAAAAATTTAGTTTTCTTAACAAGATGTCATGACACACACAGTCAAACGCTTTAGCGCCCGGTCCGGACAACATTCCGAATACAGTCCTAAAAAATTTACCTAGAAAAACCATCATCCAGTATATGCATATAGTTAATGCGGTTATCCAGCTGCAACATTTCCCTCAATCCTGGAAGATAGCGTGCATAATACACTTCCCGAAACCGGGGAAAGACCCGTCTCTCCCGGCGTCTTACCGACCAATCTCACTCCTTAACACCCTTGGTAAGGTGGCTGAAAGGCTAATCTTGCCAAGGGTCAACAAAGAAGTTGCAAAACTTCGCATTCTCCCTCAGGAGCAATTTGGTTTTCGGGGCCGGCATGGCACTGTCATGCTGGCCGCGAAGATCGCATCCGATATTTATGAGGGTTTCAATAGCAGACTAACCACCGCCCTACTGCTATTAGATATAGAAAAAGCGTTCGACAGGGTGTGGCACGATGGGCTGCTGTTCAAACTACTAGCGACTTACAGTATGCCATTGTACTGGACAGCGCTCATCGCGTCATATGTTGCCGGACGCTCCTTCGCTACCCGAATTGGCCACAAAACCTCCGCCACTGCTACTTGCAGGAGTGCCGCAGGGTACTGTATTATCGCCGCTATTATTCAATCTTTTTATATCAGATATCCCGTCACATCCTAATACCCGTAAAGCCCTCTTCGCTGATGATACGGCGATTTATTCCCAACATCCCCAAGCTGAGGTGGCAAAATCACACTTACAGGAGCACATGAGCATCCTCACCCCTTACTATGAACGCTGGAAAATAACGCTCAACGCTGCCAAAACGGAGCTAATCCGGGTTACCAGGAAGCGTAAGGACATTAATATCACCCCCTTAACTATTGGCAACACCGAAATACTCCCTAAGAGTAGAGTTAAATATCTGGGCATCATATTCGATGACAAGCTCAACTTCAGCAAACATGTTAGTGCCATAGTAGCAAAAAACGCTGGAATTAAAAAGGGACTCAACTCCCTGGTCACTGCTCGATCTTTTCTCAGTCCGGCAAATAAGCTCACCCTATACCGGGCCATTATAAGACCAGCTCTCTTACACGGTGCCCCAATATGGTGTTCTGTCGCTAAAACCCACAGGAAAAAGATACAGGTATTACAGAATAACTATCTAAGGGGCGCGTTTTCCGTCACTGGACTCGATCGAGTCAGGATTGAAGATCTGCATGCGTGGGCAAAGATGGAATACATCGAGGAGTACATCGATGGCCTCGCATGCAGATTCTTCGAGAAACAGGTGGCGGGATCGCCGCTGACAGCGAATTTAGCCAATTCCCGGTACAACCCGGAAAACCCAACCACGTATGGCACCATCTATCGCTCAATTTCGCTATATTACAAGCAACTTATGCCCCCATAATTCATCTTCCCTAATGAACAGTAATTTAAATCTCAACTTTCTAAAATACTCTCATAAACAGCCTTTTTAATACTTAATTTTAAATTTTCATTAATCTCATATATCAGGAGAGCGTTTCTGCTACCTGAATGACCTTTCAGGTAACATGTACGTTCTGCTTGCGGCCTAACCAATCACTGGGTTTGGATACGGTGGGCGGGGCCTGTTAAGGGACCTGGTCCGCCTATAAAAGAGCAAACCATACAAACTCAACGCACATGATTTCTAGCCACCGAAGCATCCGTGTCTCCGCAGCTGGTACCGCGCGGCTCGCCCGGCGTACTCTAATTGCCATTACAGCTTACTTAAACAGAATCACAGTGATGATTCTCTATCGTTTACCTTAGTATACCTTTTGTTTTAAGAATCTATGTTGTATAGTGTAAATGTCCCTTTTACCTTATGACGTCCTGCTCCATGAGAGCATCTAAGCAGGGTTTTTGCTTAGTTTTCCCTGCAGTAATTACGGGTACCAACAACTCTTTCAGCATGCACTCATAACAATAAGCTTTTTGCTAATCCTACTCGCGAGGACTTTGAAGGGGCTTCCCATATAAAGTTCAGTACATCTAGCAGAATCACACCTCCTAGTAGTTAAGTTAGGTTAAGATCAACCCCTTATGGGCATACAATCCCCATACGGGTGCAGCTAGCTGCCTAAATAGCAGTTTTTAGAGTAGAAAATTGCATACTTAAGCTAGGGATGTGACTTATTTAATGTAATGTTAAAAAGAGAAATATATGATGATGCTTTAGCGTCATCACAGATGACTGTAGCAGTGGGGAGATTGTTGTTAAGGGATGAGTAAACATCGTGAAGCAACGAGAAAATGGCGTCATTAGTACACTTGTTTGGTAAAAATCCGAACTGTTCCGGGGACAGTATGCCATGTCTAAGGAGAAATGGCATGAGGCGATTTTTTAATAACTTTTCAATGATTTTAGAGAGTACAGGCAATTGCATAAGACATCCTTTTCACCTCTCTTATGAAGAGTGATAATTATCGCAGTTTTGAGGCATTCGGGAAAAACACCTTTCGTGAAGGACGCATTAATTAAGGAAGCTAGGACATTCCAGAATTGCAAGTGGGAGGTTCAAGAAAATTTTAATTGACAGATTATCAGTGCTACAAGCTGATTTACTCTTTATGGTGCTCATTACCTGAAGAAGTTCAAGGCTGGTCACAGGGCTTAGGAAAAAACTATCAGCGACTTTTTTAGAAGGAGGAAGAAATGAAAGAGGGTCGAGAGAAGGAGAAATACCAGAGGTAACATTTTTGCTCACGTTGACAAAATATTTGTTTAAATCATTTGGTTTTGGCATGCTCTGATTCGCGGGAATTTGTTTTGCCTCTAAGATCGTTAATAATGGACCAGGTCTCCTTGGATACGTTTTTAGCAGTTGATAGACGACTTTGATAATATAGTTTCTTTGCTGTCTTTATAAGTTTTAGGTAGATCTTTCTATAATTCGAAATGAATTCAAGAACTTGAATGGAGTTAGTGAATTTTTTTATGTATGAGAGGGAACGCATATTTTTTGCAGGTATGCGTAAGCCTTTCGTGGTCCATGGTTTGTGACATTTAGATTTAATGGATTTAAGCGGGAAGGCTTTATCGAATGCATTTATAATTTTAATCAAGTTCACCTGATTCAAAATTCCAGTTCGTCTTTAGGCAAAGGTTACGAAAGGATGAAAAATTGGAAGCTGAGAAGATTCTACCTAGGTGGCGAGTTTTTTTTGAGGGCCTATAAGAAATATTGAATTTGGAGATTACTGCCTCATGATCTGAGAGACCCGCGCTAGTTACTGTGGATTGGACATCAGTTGAAGGAAAGTCGGACGCTACATAGTCAATGATAAAAGAGGAATTGTTAGAAATCCGAGTTGGAGAGGTTACATGCATTGAAAGACCAAAAGAGTCAAAAATAAAAATTAATGATTTTTGGGCAGCACAAGCGGTAGCGTAGTCAATATTTAAATCACCGCACAAAATTTTCTTGCCTTTCACCGGCAGACCGTCTAACAAACTTAGCAGGTTATTAAAGAATAATTGCACATCGGAATTTGGCGCTCTATATATACAAATTACGTGTAAATCAAAGTTCTTATTGTATACAATGGAAAATTCAAAGTAGTTATCCGATTTGAGATGATCAAATTTAGTTACAGGGAAAAAGCCCTCGTTTAAGGAAAGAATCAGTGTTCCCTCATGAGCCGAGTTTTTCCGATTATATCTGGCTATTGTGGAGTACTTTTCAACATAAAGCGGTTCATTCTCACTCAGCCAGTGCTCTGCAATTGGAACCCTGATTCCTCCAAAAACCAAAACAATTCATCAGTCTTATTTCGTAATGAGACAACATTAATACGAACCATGCTAAACCTGGCGTCAGGATTAGAGGAATCTAGTCGCTCAGGACACGTCAAGCTGCTTAAAAATTTTTCTTCGTGGAACCACTGGAGAAGTATTTTTGGTGATCCTCTCTGGACTTCTGAAGCTGAATCGTCCTCTCTGAAACAACATCATGGGTCTGTAGGTACAAAGATCTTCTTTCACTTCAGTGTGTTTAAACCCATATGCAGCATGAATGTCGTGGTAGACCTTACGGAATATGTCATCCTGGATTGGCAGTCCTTCAGATGCTAGGAATAATCTGATGCTTATGTTGGTAAATCCCTCGTAGCATACCGAGGCAGGTTGGTCATAGAAATAGGCAAGGTACAACCTAAGATAGCAGGTTCCCTTAGCCTTGCCATAAGGAAACGATTACTAGAGTCGTTAGACTTACTGGCGGCCTGTGTTAATTTAACTGTTGGGGGAGTCAGCGGGTCCAGAGAGAAGGACGGTTTATGGGGTGATTCCTTAGACAGCTTAATTTCGACATCGCTCATAAGGGCATTAGTTTTGCAAGCAGCGATAGCTTGTTTGGCAGAAGCTACTGTAGTTACCTTGTGTGCCTTAGCTTCACTGACTGGAGAGGGAAAGTCCCGCAGATTGCCAGAGGTCGGACTGCTAGTCACTTTCGCCTTAGTGGAGGGAGTTAGATAGAGCTCTGTAGTTTTCTGAGAGATTTCAGATTCCGATGACCATCTGACCATCTAACTTGAGCCCCGGGTGGCCAGATATTGATGCCGAACAAATTCTCAGCTGACTTTCTTGATAGGGTCCCTCTTTTAAATGTAGTTCGTCTGTAGTCATTGCACTGACTGAACAGGTTATAGCATCGAATAAATTCAGATGTTTTCAAGTTTTCCTTCACATAGTGCACGATATTATTTGAAGTAAATCCTGCCGGGAGGTGTCCTACGATCACATAGTGCCATCTTTGGTCACTTCTATAAATTGCGGAGTTGGAATCTTCTGGGATTGAGGAAACTTCAGTAGGCAGTTCCATTTGAGTGGAAGATAAAACAAATTCCGTTGAGGTAATTTGGGTGGAGCACGACGTAGAAGTAAAGCGTGTCATCGTAGGTAGAGCACTATGTTGTTTTGGGTTGGCAACTTTAGAATTTAAGTCCCTAACCAAGGTGGTAACATTTGCAAGGCTACTTTTTAAGTTGTCAATACCCTTCTTAATATCAGCGGATGAGGAATCTTGCACCTGGATCTTGATGGTTTCCTCTGTATTGTTGAGTAGAATTTGAGAAATAGTAAAGACATTCTGTTCCATTTCCCTTACCGGGTTCAACAGAGAATGAGGGTTACAAATGGAGAACACTTCCGACATTTTGTGAATATCGACTATTTTCCTCTCCAAAAGGTTTCATTTAGATTCGTTATTCAATAAAATATCATACATCTCAGAAATATTCGGTACACTGTTTGATAATTTACTCACACGGTCAGCCAGCGAGTCAAATATCTCCTGTCGCACTCTTATATAGACATTTTTTTTTTGAATCGTGAGTACAAAGGAAAGAAAAAAATACGAAAGAAAACAAACACAAGTATTGTCGCGTATTGGGTGACTGGTCATGAAAATTCAAACAAAACAAAACAAAAAACCGACAACAAACCCGACTCATGTTTATCATAAATAAACTGCCTTAAAATGAAAAAGAACCAAATTTAAGTATTTTTTTCTGTTAAATCAAATGAGAGGTTCTGTTAACTCCGTCATCAATTTTCATTTAACTATTGCGGAGTCATTTGGATGGGGAAACACACTACCAAATTTGACATTACTGTTATCTATTGTGACACCTTTATACCTATAGGGACATTTTGCCATATATCTATTAAATATATAGATGGTATCTAGTTTCAGTTTACCAAAATATATTCTATTTTAATAAACTGGATATTCAAAGGATTTCGTTTTCATTTTCCTTTTAATAAATAATCGAATGAGGCGCGTCCAAGGGCTGCGTTCTTGTCTCGCAGCCTTGTTTTAACCGGACGTCCTTAAATATTATTTATGTATGCAGAAAAAGGTAAGTAAACGGCAATTTAATTTTTGATTGAAAAAAAAATGAGTAATAAACATTATCAGTCATAATAGTCGCGCTTAAAGTAATATTAGCCCAATTACTTTTTTATGGTAGTGGCACACACACTAAAGGCCGATCCTATACGGTGTGTGTGCGAAGATGTTGGTTGACACGGTTCTTGAATACTTGTGGGATGTAATTAGGGGGAAAGAGATGTACTGGGAGCGAGTTTCACAGTGATGCAGTGCTCCAGACAAAGGAATTCTTGTAAAGCGATGTTCTAGGTGTTTGCAGTTGTACGACGAACTGGTGCGCTCTTGGCGTCTGTCGTGACTATCTGACAGGCGCTGCCAGGGGCGGGATGAGACGGGCCAAATCCTGGGAACATCTGCCGTGAAAGTATCTCTAAAACCGGGACATCTCGGCCACATGTGTGCGGTGTTCCAGACTATCCAGATTCCGGGTCAGCTCCGGGTCGCCGACAAGATGCACAGCTCCCTTCTGGATGGAATCCAGCAGCTTTAGGATGTGCTTTGGTGCCGCACCACAGATTTGTGGGCCATAATCTAAGCACGGTCTTATTTACGCTCTGTAGAGCAAGAGCGACTGCTGCGGTGTATGCAGTTTTTTGTTGCGAAATAGCGCACCAAGCTTCTGGGAGGCTAATTTTGCAATGTTAGCAACGTGGTCATGACCGAGACACCCAGCAGTTCGATTGACGAGGATGAAGAAATGGTCGATCCTGCCATAATGATGTCAGGGCCCGCCGTATTGGCCCTCTTGGAAAACGTGGCTGCTTGGGTCTTTGATGCATTGAACTGGACCAGATTTCTGTCGCCTCAAGTTTGAAATTTCTCCTGGTAAAGGTTTTTCTGATCTAAATTGGGAGACACGGGTACTGTCATCTGCAAAACTGTAATCAGGATTAGCGGTCAGCGGGTTATTAATATACTCAATACTCAATACTGTTTATTCATGTGAATATACGGTCACTCATACATACGTCAGAAAATGTTTTAATTAAAACACAAGTTAAAATACAACTACACTCAAATATATAAAATCAACAAAATACACTTAAAATCTATGGTTTAAAAAATCAGTAACACTATAAAATGCAATTTTCATTAAAACTTCCAGAGCTCTTACTTCAAACATATTTATCGGTAATGTTTTCAACTCATGAGGCAATTTATTACAGAATTTAATTGCCCAGTACCCCGGCTCTGTTTGACACCTCCTTAGTCGCCAGAAAGCAGGGACCATGATATATCTGTGCCTTGTATTGTAGTCATGGATTTCCTGGTGACTCACATAAAGATCAACATTCCTTCTCAGATAGCGGAGATTCTCAAATATATATTGGGAAGGAACAGTGAACACCCAAATAAATAAATGCATGCCTGCAGTCTTGTCTGTAACACAGTCCAGCAATGATTCTTAAGGCTTTGCGTTGCAATGCAAATACCCTGCATGTGTCAGTGACATGTCTCCATATCAGAATAGAGTATGACAAGAGAGAATGAAATACTGAGAAGTATGCAGCCCCCAGCACTATTCGAGATACACAGCATACAAGGTTTCGAAGAAGAAATAAGCTTCTGCTTAGTTTATTGCAAATAATATTAATATGCTCGCCCCAGTGCAACTTCGAATCAATTTGAACCCCCAAGAACCTTACATCTTTTACTCCCTGAGCACCCACATCTCTCATGGAAAAAAATCCTTTATTTGTTTTATCTTGGTTAAGAACAAGCCTATTCTCCGCAAACCATTTTTCAGCTCTCGCCATTGCTCTCGCAGAGCTCTCCAGGACTTCCGTTACCGTAGGTCCCACAATAGATTGACTGTTGTGTCATCAGCAAACAAAGTGTACTTTGCATGAGGATCCACATTTGGAAGATCATTGATGTAAATGAGAAATAGAACTGGGCCTAACACGGAACCCTGAGGCACTCCAATATTTATGACACTCTCCGCTGACGACACACCAGCAAACCTTACAGCCTGCCTCCGGTCACACAGGTATGACTGAATGAGTTCCACAGTGCAACCTGAGAAGCCATATTTTCTTAGTTTATCAAGAAGTATTTTGTGGTTAACACAATCAAATGCTTTACTCAGGTCACAGAATGTCACATAGTTGAATTTCAAGTCCTAAAAAGCATCCACCATGTGAGAAACAAGATCTAAAATACCAGACACCGTGCTTTTATCCCTTCGGAAGCCAAATTGACAGTCCGAAAAGATACCCGTGGATTCAAAGAAGTCAGCAATTTGCATAGACAAACATTTTTCAACAATTGTTGAGATGATTGGCAACAGAGAGATAGGCCTGTAATTCTCAGGTAGGTCCTTATCACCTTTCTTAAAAATTGGGCATACTATAGCTTGTTTTAGGCTACCTGGAAAAGAGTTTTCCTTGATGCAATAGTTTATTAACTTAGTAAGGGGTATAATTATAATGTTTTTTATTGATTTAATTAACTTTACATTAAAGCCATATACGTCCCTGCTATTTTTGTTTTTAAGTTCATCAATGATTTTACGAGTTGTGTTAAATGTTATTTCAGAAAAGGAGAAGCTGTTCAGTATGTTTACGGAACTGAGATTGTCCAATGGGTTGCTGTTTGGAACTGGTATGTCTTTAGTAAGGTTTAAAGGAATATTTGAAAAGTAGTCATTAAAAATATTAGGGCTAATTTTAGAGGGTGGTTGGGAGTGCTTAGTAATACCCCTATGGAAGTTAATGACATTCCACATTGACCTTATTGGATTGCGAGAGTTCTTAATGAAATTACTATTTGAGTTTATTTTTGCATCATATATTGCCCTTTTATATTGATTTTTGAATTTTTTTTAAAATTCTCAGAATCAGGCAATCTATATTGTTTAAGGAGATCCTCCAAAAAATTTAGTTGCCCTCGCATTTTTTTCCAGATCATTAGTAAACCAGTTAATTGACTTTTGTTTTGGTTTTGCTATATAGACTTTCTCAGGAAATGACTGAAGATATAAATTTGTTAATTTCTCACTCACACTCATTCTACTTGCACTCACAAACCCCCAATCAATTTCAGACACTCCATTGCAAAATGCAAACATACCTCTCTGTGTAATTGGCCTGCAAATCATTTTATGATGATCTTCACTGCCAATTTGCATCAAAACTTCAACAATTTGACACTTGTAATCAGAAAAGGATAGATCAAGTACCTCAGACGTTTCGAGTTGGATAGCCGTATCTAGGAAAATATTATCAAGGCAGTTATTACCCCTTGTTGCACTGAAAATTGACTGGCACAGACTATAACACACCAAGGTATCCCGTACTCTACAGGTATTGGATTCCGAAATAAGAAAGTTGATATTAAAATCTCCAGCAAGGATAATCTGCTTTTTTCTGTCAATAGATCCCAAAATTCCATCTAGCATTCCCAAAAAGGTGTCAAACGGGCCAGAAGGGCTTCTATACAAAGCTAAAATGCAAAGATTAAAATTTTCTAAAAAGACACTACAACATTCAATACACTTTTCTACATTAATCTTGACAGTACAACTAATATTAAAATTTGTGAGATCCTCTCTGATGTAAATACACGTACCTCCCCCTATTGAAAGCACCCTGGACGTGTAGCTGCAAAGATTGTAGCCCTGTATTGGCATCATACTAATTTCTTCATCCCCCAGCCAATGTTCCGTTATGCAGATGATGCTTACGTCCTTGTCGACAATAAAAGCTTCAAATTCTCCAAGCTTTCCTCTTATAGATCTTACATTTTCATGACAATCTCTTAGGGGTGTTCCTTTCTTGCATTTTGTCCTACCAGTTGGGGTGGAGGTGCTGTTCTCTTCAGGTTTAAAAACCTATTAACTGAGACTCATCGAGGCCAGAAATCAGGGTCCAGTAGTTCCTTCTCTTGGGGTGAGGGAATGCCTATTTTAAAGGAACTCGTAACATTCCTGTTCTTGGTTCTGAGTCGCTCACACACATGCTTGTCGACGCCATTGCCCTTGAGGTACTCCTCAAGATATTCTTTTGCTGATTCTGGCGATAGACCTGTGAGGAATATCCAAGAATAAGTGGTGGATATTTAAGGTTTGAGGATTCCTCTTTCCTATCTTCTACAGCATTCGGTCTTGTCTGAGGTCTCTGTTTTCGGTTGAACCCTCTCCGTTTTTGTTCTTCCCACTGTCCAGAAGCGCCCCTATCGTGAGTTGGGGTGATTTTTTGGGAAGAGATTACAATTTTTGCATTGCAAGATTTTTTGGCGGCATCTGTGACATCTGTCACTTCAATGAATGTTGACGTTGACATTGGCGTGACGTTGACAGCATTTTCCGGAGAATGGGAATGAGAAGGCACTTGATGTCCATTTGTAACCGGATTTTCGGTGCGGAGTTTCGGCTCCTTGGGACAGGAGTTTGGTTACTTTTGGTTGCCCCTGTTGGCACTACTGGCCTGCCATGACGCGGTCAGCTGACGGTAAAGGCGATGCATGCGGCGAGGATGGCGGGAAAGGTTGTTGTATCATAACCTCACCTTTTTGTTTTCCAGAGTTTTTCACAAGTTTCCTCAGCTTTTCCTCCAAATTTTGGATCTTATCCTGCAGCAGGTCGTTCTTTTCACGCAACTCCTGCACTAGTATACCCAGAAGATTGTTATTTATTCTGTAAAATCTTACTTGTTCATCAGCGAGTATCGGCGGCATTGCGTCGTTGACCTCGCAGGTTTCGCACACCAATTCGTTAATGCCCACTATACTGAGGCCTGGTACTTTTACAACACAACGACTATGATACGTTTTGCAACACTTCACACAGTTTATTATGGTTTCTTTCATTAATTTTTCGCAGATAGAGCACTTTTTATCGGATTGATGCTCACTCGCATCATCATCGGCCGCCATCTTGGCACAAACCCCAGATAGATATAGATGAGCAACAGAGTTGGTGAAAGTAATGCGCCCTGAGGCACGCCCGCGTTAATGGTGAATTGGTCTGAGACGTGTCTATCAACTACAATGTCCAGAGATAGGTTTCTTAAGGAAGTTGGCAAGCCAGCTGCTGAGCGAGGCTGGCAGTACGAAGGACGGCAATTCATTGAGCAGTCCGTCATGCCAAACTCTGTCGAATGGCTTAGAAATATCCAACGCAATCGCTCGAGACTCTCCGTAGTACTTAATTGTCCTACTCCATATATGAGTGACATAGGTCCATATATCTCCTGCCGATCTCTCTTTGCGAAAGCCATTTTGATTATCGCTGATTAAATCTGTTGTTCTCGAAGTACTTGAGTAGTTGCTGATTGACCAGACCTGTATATAGATAATCAGTTCAATGAGTGATAATGAACAAATTGACGATTCTAGTGGATATTACGGATGTTTTTTTTTTAACCGTTGGCTTAATATTGAAATATAACTAAACCAATCCTTTAGTGCTGAAATAAAGCTTTACAATGGTTATTCAATCTTTCTGTAAACGTATTTGACTGGCTTTATTAAAGCCATTCATATTTCGCCTTAATAAAAATCATGATCTCTTTACATCAATTCAGGCATGAATCCACATCCAGTCAACACATATAATTTATTTAATATTGGCAACAGCTGCTAAGTTCGAGATGTTTCTAAATATATTTTTAAATCTATTGTGACTGGAGTCGCATTTCTTCCACGTATACCGTTTAGAATAATAATAAAAACCTCCCTTTACCGTCAGACAGCTTTTCGCTGTAGATAAAATGGAAATCAGCCTCAAGGAATAGAAATGTCGACCAAAAATCAATTCAGCCGAATCCGGGCCAAATCAGGTGTAGTATGAATATATTAAACCTATATGTTGAAAAATACAGATAGTAAAATAGAAATTACTCAATACTGAAAAATTGATATTTTCAATAAATATTTATACAATTTCGTACTGCAAGGTCGTAATATTACTTTTAATTTTGTTATATACTATTGTGGTAATAATGCAATTACCATAGATGTTGCATGCGACTTTTGATCTGAAACCCTATTTTTAACTCAAGAAGTAAAAAATGGAAAATATTTTTCGTCTTCATCGATACTTTAACCATACTTAAACCAAAAAAGACACGTTTTAAATGGTTATAGGTGTACATTTGTAGTACAGATTAAGAGTGTTTTTACACGGAGCAATATATCGCGGCCGATAAAAAGCCGCGATATCGCTATGCAATTAAAGTGCATTGCTACCTTAACACGCATCGCGTACGTATGAGAATTACGCATTTAAAAGCATGCATTTTAGTTGCAGAGCGATATTGCGGCTTTTTTTTACCCGCGATAAATTGCTCCATGTAAAAATGCTCTATCGTTTTAATGTAGCAAAGTTCACATCAGCTCATTGTACAGTTATGTTTCAATTACCTCAGTAAAAAAAAGTGCGACAATATGCCCCTTACCGGACGGATGTAGAAAAAGCTACTTGTATCACTTTTATCATTGCCTATTCTTGAAGGACCGTTTTATTTTCATAAAAATGTACGTTTTCTTAGTGCAGAGGCATTTAAAATATGTTAGTTTATATGTGGCTAGTAAATATCAACTCAGTTTGTTTGTTGAGCCCTAGCTAAATCTAGACAAGCTTTAGTGAGAATTAAAACACTATTCGTGGATCCAAATCAAGATGGCAACTGGGCATCAATAAAATATTGTCAATAGAAAGAAGGTTCTTCTCATATATTGTTTAAAAGGTTTTCTAGAAAAATCTCATACTAAAATATCACATTATTTGCATAATTTTAATCTTTATAAAATAATATTCCCTTTTCTAGTGCTAAGACTATATTCGATTTTATATTCCTATTAAAAATGGGAGTTATCTTTCCGATATTTTTACTGGAGAGCACGTTAAATTAATAAATCGTGCAAAAAGTTGCACATCTTGATAAAATTCAAATTGCTTGAAATAATATATTGCGGACTAAGTGTTCCAAATAAACCGGTTAACATAAAGTTCGGTCCATTCAATTTTCAGCCTGATATTCAAAGTGCTGTAACTTTTTAAAAATAAAGTTTTTGAACGTGGTTTGCGGATTTTGAAAGCGCGTTTTTTTTTGGATTAAGCTGCATGCCATACATTTTCAGTAGCATTGATATTATCATGATATACGGGGTGGTCATTAAAGTCATGCAAAAAATCAAAAAGTTTGTGTGTCTGCCATTTCAGCAGTAAATTTTTTTAGTCATTGCAATATGGGTTGTTACCAAGGTAATATCAATATCTCTGGACGTTTTTGCAATTTTTCGGATTTAAGCCCTTTAGCCTTAGATACTACTAAACAGTCTAAACACCAAATTTTGGCGACAACGTTTTTAAAATGCTACAACTCGAAAACGAAGTGACGGTTTTTTACGAACATTTCAGATTCAGAAAGCCTACTTCATGTAGATTTTCTAGGACCTAAGCACTTTAAGGAGGGTTACAGTTTTCACATTATACGGGGACAAGAATAAGCAAATACGTATCTAACACGGAACATTATGCTTTGTTTTGTTTTAAATTGTTTTAAAATTGTTCAAGTTGAAGTTCAAAAAAGAAGGAAAAGAGTCCTGGTTTAAGGTTTATTGGACTTTTAAAAACAATAAATATACAGATTATCATTTCTTAATTCCCAATCCCTATTTTTGATAAGAATAAACATAACATACCATACAAGTAACAGGACATAAAACAAATAATCTCCTAATAGTGTGTAGGTCTGGAGTCTAAGTCTTACGGTTGCGAGGATATCCTTAAGCCACTTGCTGCTTAAAAGCTTCGGCAGTTTTTGATGATAGTTTTTAGAAATAATTCTTTAAAGGTCGGAAAGCAGGCTTACATTTCGAGCTAACTTTGAGAACCATTTCTGACTAAACAGCGCCATCTAGCGGATGTTTTCTTGCATCAGCGAAAAGCTACAACATTTCTCATGACCAAAGGTTCTATAACTTTTTTCTCTAAAAGGAAGTAAAAAGCCCTAACCTATGTAAAATTTGGCCTTTTTGAGCGATTTTTCGCATTTTATCGAGGCGGCCTTGGCGATAAATTTTGCCACTTTTATCTTCCGACTGACATTTCTGTCGCATAATTCGTTTAATCAAACCACTTTTTAAAAATGGTAAAACCAAAGTATATGTAAACTAGTAGCTCCACTCCCCCAAATATTTTCTGCCAGCCGCCGAAAATCCGCAGATTGTTGGCAGCATGTGGAGCGTTTTAATTTAATCAGTCGTTCGTATGTAGGCAGAGCGTTCAGAACAGAGTCGGATTTGTTAATTTTATTTCTATTTTAATATTTTATTCGGACTTCGGTGGAAATATATACGAAGCAATGAAAAATACAAAGGCAAATAGAAAAAATCTATAGTTGGATTAGTGAATAGATATGTTAATAAAATTAGGTGAAGGAGGCGACAAGACCGGAAAAATCGTCTAGGTGTCAGATTTTTTTTTATAAGTACATATTATATAACGATAATGGAATGCTTTGTAAATATTAAATATATTTTGGCCCTGTGAAACTGACCCAAAGTTTAATCCACGACTAACCCAAACTAACCAAATCTACTAAAATGGATTATAACGTATCAGAACCGCTTCAAATGACTAAAATAAGTTGACAATAAGTGAAGCTAACCGGAAGTTAAATCGACGACTAACCCAAACTGACCAAATCTATCAAAATTGATTATAACGTACCGGAACCAGCTCAAATATGTAAAATAAGTTGAGACTAAGTGAAACTAGCCGAAAGTTGTTTGGACGACTAACCCAAACTAACCCAAAGTTGAGTCGACGACTAACCCAAACTAACTAAATTTATTAAAATTGATTATAAGGTATCGGAACCGGTTCAAAACACTAAAATAAGTTGAGACTAAATGAAACTAGACGAAAGTTGTTTGGATGACTAACCCAAATTAACCAAATCCATTAAAATTGATTATAACGTATCGAAACCGGTTCAAATAACTAAAATAAGTTGAGACTAAGTAAAACTAGCCGAAAGTTGTTTGGACGACTAACCCAAACTAACCCAAAGTTGATTCGACGACTAACCCAAACTAACTAAATTTATTAAAATTGATTATAAGGTATCGGAACCGGTTCAAATAACTAAAATAAGTTGAGACTAAATGAAACTAGACGAAAGTTGTTTGGATGACTAGCCCAAATTAACCAAATCCATTAAAATTGATTATAACGTATCAGAACCAATTCAAATGATTAAAATAAGTTGAGACAAAGTGAAACTAATCAAAAGTTAAATCGACGATTAACCCAAACTAACCAAATCTATTGAAATTGATTAAAGCGTATCGGAACCGCTTTAAATGACTAAAATAAGTTGAGAATAAGTGAAACTAACCGAAAGTTAATTGAACACTAACTCAAACTAACCAAATCTATTAAAATTGATTATAACGTAACGGAACTGCTTCAAATGGCTAAAATAAGTTGAGAATAAGTGAAGCTGACCGAAAGTTAATTGGACTACTAACCCAAACTAACCAAATCTATTGAAATTGAATATAACGTAACGGAACCGGTTCAAATGATTAAAATAAGTTGAGACTATGTGAAACTAACCGAAAGTTCAATCGACGACTAACTCAAACTAACCAAATGTAATAAAATCATTTTAACGTATCGGAACCGCTTTATATGACTAACATAAGTTGAGAATAACTGACACCAACCGACAGTTGAATCGACGACTAACCCAAACTATCCAAATCTATTAAAATTGATTATAATGTATCGAAATCGATTCAGATGACTAAGATAAGTTGAAACTAAGTGAAACTAACCGAACGTTGATGGGACGACTAACCCAAACTAACCAAATCTATCAAAATTGATTATAACGTCTCGGAACCGGTTCAAATAATTAAAATAAGTTGAGACTAAGTGAAACAAACCGAAAGTTGAATAGACGACTAACTTAACCTAGCCAAATCTATTAAAATTAATTATAACGTATCGGAACTGGTTCAAATGAATAAAATAAGTTAAGTGAAACTAACCGAGAGTTGAATCGACGACTAATCCAAAGTAATCAAATCTATTAAAATTGATTATAACGTATCGGAACAGGTTCAAACGACTAAAATAAGTTGAAACTAAGTGAAGCTAGTCGAAAGTTGCTTGTATTCGTCCCCAAATTAACCCAAACTAACCAAATCTCTTGAAATTTATTATAACGTATCGGAACCGCTTTAAATGACTAAAATAAGTTGAGAATAAGTGGAACTAACCAAAAGATGAATCAACGACTAACCCAAACGAACCAAACCTATTAAAATAGATTATAACGTATCGGAACTGGTTCAAATGACTAAAATAAGTTGAAACTAAGTGAAGCTAGTCGAAAGTTGATTGTAGTCGTCCCCATACTAACCCAAACTAACCAAATCTATTAGGATTTATTATGACGTATCGGAACCGCTTTAAATTACTAAAATAAGTTGAGAATAAGTGAAACTTACCGAAAGATGAGTCAACAACTAACCCAAGCTCACCAAACCTATTAAAATTGATTATAACGTATCCGAACCAGTTCAAATTACTAAAAATAAGTTGAAACTTGGTGAAGTTTATCGCAAGTTGATTGGATGACTAATCCAAAGTAACCAAATCTATTAAAATTTTTTATAACGTTTCGGAACCGGTTCAAATATCTAAAATAAGTTAAGGCTAAGAGAAACTAACCGAAAGGTGATTTGGTGATTAACCCAACTAATAAGATCTATTAAAATTGATTATAACGTCTTAGAACCGGTTCAAATGATTGACATATGTTGAGACTAAGTGAAACTAACCGAAAGTTGAATCGACGATTAACCCGAACTAACCAACCTAATCCGGTTAATTGTTCAATCAACTTTTGGTTAGTTTCACTTAGTTTCAACCTATTTTAGTCATTAGAACCCGTTCAGATACTTTATAATCAATTTTAGTAGATTTGGTTACTTTGGTCTAGTCGTCGATTCAACTTTCGGATAGTTACACTTTTTCTCAACTTATTTCAGTCATTTAAAGCGATTCCAATATGTTATAATCAATATTAATAGATTTGGTTAGTTTGGGTTAGTCGTCGATCCAACTTTCGGTTAGTTTCACTTATTCTCAAGTTATTTTAGCTATTTAATGCGGTTCCGATACATTATAATCAGTTTTAATAGATTTGGTTAGTTTAGGTTTGTCCTCTATTCAACTTTCGGTTTGTTTCACTTAGTCTTAACTATTTCAAACAGTTGAACCGATACCGATGCGTCATAATCAATTTTAATAGATTTGGTTAGTTCTCGTTAATCGTCGAATCAAGTTTCGGTTATAGTTTCACTTAATTTTAACTTATACCTTAGTCATTTGAACCGGTTCCAACACGTTATAATCAGTTTTAATAGATTTGGTTAGTTTGGGCTAGTGGTCGAACCAACTTTCCGTTAGTTCACCTATTCTTAACTTATTTTAGTCATTTATAGCGGTTCCGATACATTATAATCAATTTTAATAGATTTTTTTAGTTTAAGTTAGTTTTCCAATAAACTTTCGGTTAGTTTCACTTAGTCTTAAATTCTTTTAGTCATCCGATACGTTATAATAAATTTTGATAGATTTGGTTAGTTTGGGTTAGTAGTTCAATCAACTCTCGGTTAGCTACACTTATTCTCAACTTATTTTAGTCATTTCAAGCTTTTCAGAATACATACAATACATCAATTTTATTAGATTTGGTTAGTTTGGGTTATTCGTCAACAACTTTCGGTTAGTTTCATTTAGTCTCAACTTATTTTAATTATTTCAATCTGTTCCGATACGTTATAATCAATTTTAATAGATTTTGTTAGTTTTGGTTAATCGTCGAATCAAGTTTTGGTTAGTTTCACTTAGTCTCAGCTTATTGTAGTCATTTGAACCGGTGCCGGTGCCGCGATACGGTACAATAAATTTTGATAGATTTGGTTAGTTTTGGTTAGTCGTCCATTCAACAATACAAAAATGCCGTAACGCGAGACGAAAACATAAACCATGTCATAACGTGGCCTCGAAAAATCACTTTCATGAAACCAAAGAAGTGTAGTGAAAATGAGATTCCGAAGTTTATATTATTATATATTTTTAAATATATTTTAGGTAATCCACTATTATTGCTATCTTTGAAACGGTCAAAGCTACAAAGTTGATTAAATTAGAAAGTTGCCATTATTGATACCTTTTCAAGATCGATTTGCAGTGTTGTTAAATTCTTGTTAGATTCTGAGATAGCAACAGTGGTATCACCTAAAAATGACACCCCGTATAGCAAATTATTTTTCAATTTCCTTCTATGAAAATATTTTTACAACTTTGCTCAGTTTCACTTCATTTTTCACCCTGCCGGCATTCAGTAGGTCTTTCGGTACGAGTCCATACAATCTCCTGAATACATCTCTGACTAGAGAAAGCCACGCGAATCAATCGGACACTTACGCAGCGCATCGGTCATCTCCAGTTGTCACTTGATATAAAAGAATGTGGCCGAATTACATCAAAGGATTTACCGGTGAGTGAACTTACTAGTTTACATATACTTTGGTAAAACTTAGCTAAAATGAATTAAGAAATGCAGTGCGGTAAGTTTAAGGCCATGAAGTTTAGTAAAAAAGTCACATACCTAATTTTAATTTAAAATTTACTTAGGTTGCGCCAACAAAGGCGTACCATACCTGACATTGTCAATATAATGAACGCAACGGTATTCGCTATCAAACGGATACTAGCCAGGGAAAGAGCTTATGGCAGTCCGAGTTATCGCTACCAAGGCAGCTGCGGACGAACGAGAAAAACAACGCCAAGGCAGGATCGCCAAATTGTTCGTAATGTGAACCGGAGCAGAACCCTTAAGCCGGGAACACACTTTCGACACGCCACGCCACTCTGCGAGCTAGCGCGTTCCGTGGCGTGGCGTAAAATTTTTGGTTTAGAAGCACACTATAGGCAAGCAGTCGCTGCGACGTACGCCACACGTCAGTTGATTGCGTTTATTTCCCAATTTAATTTTTTCTCGCAGCAGCAGTGTTTCTAGAAAAAATTGAATACGCCAGCAGTACCGATTCTTCTGATTGGGTAGAGGAATTGGAAGAAGTTGGAGTCTCTATCTATATATTAGAAAATAAGGCAAGTCATAGAGCATCCTGGGTACACGAAATTAACCAAAGAAGAGGAGAATAATTGGGCTAATTTCATAGACTGGTATAATTATTAATTCATATTATGTTTGTATTCTTATCGGATCCATACATGAAACTACATGTAAAGACTATGTACTAACATGTACTACAAAGCATGTACTCCATCTTTATTCAAACGACCTAATATTTCCAGTTTATAAGCCAAACTTTCGACGAAAATATTTTTCTTATGTCACGTGTGTCACTTTATTATCATCACATAATTCAATAAATAATTCATTTAGTTACCAGATATTTTTAATTCCCGTCCAATTTCCTTCCAGGATGTCTGTCTCATATGCATATTTAGGATTAAAATCGCATTAAAAATTACTGATTAAATTAACCGAATTCGCTTTTTGGCGCCTCAGTGCTCACCACGCGTGGCAACAAAAGTGTGGATTTCCACATGCCGCAGCATGCATGGAGTGTGACGTCAGCGTGGCGTGGAGTGATTTCCGTGCCGTGCGGTGTGTGTGTTTCCGGTCCATATAAAAGCATTGTTTTAGAAGCTCCGCACTTTTTGCATAACACGCCACGGTACACGCTAGCTCGCAGAGTGGCGTGGCGTAAAATTTTTGGTTTAGAAACACACTATAGGCAAGCAGTCGCTGCGACGTACACCGCACGTCAGTTGATTGCGTTTATTTCCCAATTTAATTTTTTTCTCGCAGTAGCATTGTTTCTAGAAAAAATTGAATAGACCAGCAGTACCGATTCTTCTGATTGGGAAGAGGAATTGGAAGAAGTTGCAGTCTCTATCTATATATTAGAAAATAAGGCAAGTCATAGAGCATCCTGGGTACACGAAATTAACCAAAGAGGAGAAGAATTGGGCTAATTTAATAGGCTGGTATAATTATGAATTCATATTATGGATGTATTCTTATCGGATCCATACATGGAACTACATGTAAAGACTATGTACTAACATGTACTACAAAGCATGTACTCTATATTTATTCAAACGACCTAATATTTCCAGTTTCTAAGCCAAACTTTCGTAAGAAAAAGTTTTGTCGACGAAATCATTATTCTTATCTTCACACAATTCAATAAATAATTCATTTAGTTACCAGAAATGTTTAATTCCCGTCCAGTTTCCTCCCAGGACGTCTGTCTCATATCCTTATCCCTGTAACCTCAGCATTTGACGTTGTATAAACAAACATTCATGCTCTCGCACCTTTTCAATAAGTAAGTCATCCATTTTAGGATTAAGATCGCATTAAAAATTACTGAACAAATTAACCGAATTCGCTTTTTGGCGCCTCAGTGCTCACCACGCGTGGCAACAAAAGTGTGGATTTCCACATGCTGCAGCATGCATGGAGTGTGACGTCAGCGTGGCGTGGAGTGATTTCCGTGCCGTGCGGTGTGTGTGTTTCCAGTCCATATAAAAGCATTGTTTTAGAAGCTCCGCACTTTTTGCATAGCACGCCACGGTACACGCTAGCTCGCAGAGTGGCGTGGCGTGTCGAAAGTGTGTTCCCGGCTTTAATGCCGCCAAAAACTGCCGTGTGGTGTGGCGTACTGGAAGGCAAAATTATTGGGCCATATTTTTTCGAGCAACCCCTAAATGGCAATGTCTTTCTTGAATTTTTGGCCAATCAATTACCGTTGTTATTGGAAGATGTGCCTCTGGAAACGAGGCAAAACTTGTTTTTGCAGTTGGATGGTTGCCCAGCACATTTTGCTATTAATGTGCGGGAGCATATCGATGCAGTATTTCAACAGCGATGGATTGGAAGTGGAAGTCTGTTTCCATGGCCTCCGCGATCACCAGACTTAACTTGTCTGGATTTTTATTTATGGGGGCGGTTAAAGGACGTCGTGTTCCAGACTCAATCAAGCGACGACCAGATAAGATTTGAAAAACCGGATTCGTACTGCAATACGAACCATACCGAGAGCCGAAATTGAAATTGCAGTTCTGTCTACCCATGAGAGGCTTCAGCAATGCATAGAGCGTGATGGTCAGCATTTCGAGCATTTGCGGGGGCACTAAGAACCTTCCTTTTTTAAATCGGTCCCTTTCAGGGCCACAACAAAGAAAAAATTCGAGATAAATATAGTAAAAAAAAAATTAAGGGATTTTCGTAAGTAATAAATTTGTTTGCCTATATTTTGGGTTAGGAACAAGATATCGAGATGCGGTTTTCGCGAGCTTGTTTAGCCATTATTTGGCTTATTTTTCATGGGAAAAAAATCATATCAATGCATTTAATTTTTTTGAGAAAATTAACCATTTCTGTCGGAATGTCTAAAATAGCCCTCTAGCGGCGAAACTAACTAAACTTTAAATAATACAACATTTGCAGCCCAAGAATAGCTTCTCTGAACTAACCCAAGTTTGTTAAAATCGGCTTAGCCGTTTCGCAGATACAGGGTGTTATTTAAAAAAAAACTTTGAATACCCCCCACCACTTTATTTTTAGAGATACAGCAAAAAGCATAAAACAAAAAAGTTTTACATTATCCTCAACTTTAAATATGTGGAATTTTTTTATTAGGTTAAAATAGCGGAATTCACAGAAACATCACTTTTTTAGATTCAAGATTGCAGTTACGCCCCCTAGTGGTCATTTTAGAAACTTGAAAATATTTTCCAGGTTTTTCTCTTGACCGTTTTAGTAATTACATTTTTTGCCGCAAGTCTTTACGATGGATAGTTTCCCAGATACAGTACGCATTCTTAGTTGGCCACCCTGTACAACGAACAGGTGCGCTTCTGCCGTCCGTCGCGACTGTCTGACAGGCATTGTTGGGGGCGGAATGACAGGCCAAATCCTGGGTACATCTGGAATCCAGCAGCTTTAGGGTGTGCTTTGGTGTGGCACCCCAGAGGTGTGAGCAATATTCTAAGTACGGGCTTATTTGCGCTTTGTAGAGCAAGATCAACTGCTGCGGTTATACAGTTTTTTGTTGCGAAATAGCGCACTGAGCTTCTACGAGGCTGATCTCGCGATGTTAGCAATATGATCATGCAAGGACATATTGCTGTTAATAGAGATACCCAGTAGTCCGATTTGCGAGGAAGATAAGGGTCAAGCCTGCCTTAATGATGTCAGACTCGCCGTATTGGCTTTCTTGGTAAACGTGGCTGTTTGGGTTTTTGCTGCATTGAACTAGATCAAATTGCTGTCACCCCAAGTTCGAACTTTCTCCAGATCTTGATTAATTGTTGTAATCTTCTCCTGTCTGCGGTGATATGTCTCAGTCTGTATTAGGTTTTTCCGATCTGAATTGGGAGACTAGGGTACTCTCATCTGCAAAACTGTAAACAGGATTATTGGGTTCCATCAGCAGGTCATTAATATAGAAGAGGAACAGAGTTGGCACGCCCGGCCGCGTTAATGTTGAATGTGCCCATTAACTGTAATGTGCAGAGATCGGCTCTTAAGGAAACTGGCAAGCCAGCTGCAGAGAGTTTGTTGAGCAATCCGTCATGCCAAACTTTACCTTCGGAATATCCAAGGCAATCGCTCGAGATTCTACGTAGTTCTCAATTGCCCTACTCTATATGTGAGTCAGATAGGCCAATATATTCTCTGTCGATCTCTCTTTGCGAAATCCGTATTTATCGCTAATTAATCTGTTGGTCTCGAGGTACTTGAGTAGTTGCTGATTGACTGCACGTTCCATGACTTTGGAGATTATTGAAAGCAAGGCAATTGGGCGATAGTTTGAGGGCGTGGTTTTCTTGCCTTTTTTGGAACAGGTTGCACTCGCGCGACTTTCCAAGAAGATGGGTAAACCACTTTTCGGTAAGACAGAGAAAAAAGTCTGAAAAAAATGGGGGTTAGTTCGTTGGCGCGGTTCTTTAACACGATGGCAGGTATTTCGTCAAGTCCTGATAACTTTTGCGTATTTAGTCGAGTATTTAGTTATTTGAGTATTTTATGAATATCACGGTGATGAAACTTAACTTCTGCCATGGTAGTGTTGGTGTTGGGTTATTGCTTTCTCATTGGCTGTAGTCTCCGTAAATCTGTGTTTGTCAGTTAAAGGTGGAAGAGACGTTTTTGTAAAGTTATTATTTATACTGCCTTTACCACCGACCATACATTCCTGGAGCCACTGGGGTATTGCAAACGTTTACTCCTGATTCTGTAATTATTGTGTTTGTCCTTAGTTTCGTCAATGACACGCTTGCATTCGTTTCTCGCTTCGGCAAAATAGTTGCGATTTTCAGCGGTATGATTTTGCTGCCAGCACTTGTAGGCTTGCTGTTTCCTAACTACAGCTCTTTCGCATCTTTTGTCGAACCAGAGCTTTCCATTTGACGGTAACTTGATGGAATTTGGTGCAATGTGATTTAAAACCGGGCACAAAACTCTTATATAGCATTATGATACTGATACTTAAAGTTATATAACATAGCCAACACGCTTTTTTAGACTCTAAATCTCTTTTTCTCAAATAACTTTTTATTCACCTATTAATAAAGAAACTAACCCAAACTAAAATGTGAAAGTATGAAAAGTCTGTTACAAAATGGTCTTTGTTTTTAAATTATAACCACAAGTCATTCAAAGTTTGGTAGTAAAAGTAACAAATTATTTTGCCCATCGAAGAAACATACAAGTAATTGAAAAAAGTTTAAAACGCCATTATTTTATTTTTTATCTTTAAATTCGCCTGACGAAACAAAGCAAATAATACCCAAGAAAATTTCCGAGGTAAATTTATGCTACGCCTGTCAATATATATGATCATCAGTACTGCCATCCAATTGTCAGGGGGCATTCGAATGTGATACTGTGTACCATATAATCTGTCCTGTAAAAATACTGGCATAATATTTACTGGAAGAGTATTTGTATCCAGGATAATAAATTTGAATAAAATAGAAAAATAATAAAATAGACGTTAATCAAAGTATAGTCCTGGGGCTCCAGGAATCGTTCCACAGCACTTTCTCACAAGCCACTAGTGACTAGACCGTATTATACAATATAATAATCTTACCTTGCACTCTACATGAACAGGTTCGTCCTTCGCAGCGCCCACTATTTTTCTACCAGTTCCTTCTTTGCAGACAGGTTCAAATTTAACTCGAAGGTGAAATGCTGAACTTACAGAAGTGCCTTCTTCATTCGTAGCTTCACACGCATAGTGACCAGAACTACTCCTACTTACACCCTGAAAGAAAAATACTTATTTGAAATATTGTCTCAACTTTTTTCTCTAGACGTTCGACCGAAAGACAACGCATCTTCACGTTATCAGGCCTAGTGAATAAAGTAGACGACTTAGAGGTCATAAACGCTTTTGCATTAATGATCTAAAGATAAGGAATTATGCGCTTGTATCTTTTTCCGCTTGTAAAATACATAAATATGGAGGATCACCTATATTGGTGAGAAGGGCTATAAAAGACTCTTGGAAACCATGTAGCCATCTCATGAAATTCACATAGAAATATGTGTAGCAACCCATACGGCATTTTGTATTTTTTTTTCAATTAATTTTGGATGCATTGTCTGCTGCGTTGGCAGATGCCTTCTGTCAGTCGTGTCTAAATAAAAGCATTGTTTTTGTGGTGATTAATTAAAAATAATATGATCCCAGAAAAATTGTGTCATATTTTGTTCGATGATCGTAACGGCGAATGTGCCAACAAGATTTTGTACAAACATTGTTCGGTGATAAACTCAACCACATGATAACGCCACCCTACTTCCTACAAAGGATATGTTCCTAGCGGGTGGCAGTTTTGTTGTTGTCAATAATTTAAGACATTTTCTTTCAGATAGACAGATTCTATAATTTTTTAAAATTATAACTTTTTTACATTAATAGAGTTTCGAATGAGTGTGAAGGAAGTGTATTATTCAAGCAGAATCTTTATACAGTCCATTGAAGCCAACATTTTGGTCCAATCGAGCCAAATAAGCCATAAATTGGTAATTATTAGTTGCATTTTTGGATCGCTCGTCTACGTCCATTTCGAAGTCTGTGTGAGACAGCAGGAGTCAGCTGCGATCGAAGGCCACGCTGTATCAGTTCCAGTCGGGAGTAGAGTTGGATTTACTGGTGAAAGGAGCAAGAACTTCAGCAATTTTCCATTGGTCAAATTATTTGGTTTATGACAGTGTGATTTCTGTAAGTTTGTCTAGTGCAATTTTTGTATGCTTCTTTCTCGTTTTTTTTATTGTTTCTGAAAAAATGTCCGAGTTAAATAAACTAAAGTTAAAACGAGGCAGTATCAAAGGTCAGCTTACAAGAATCAAAAATTATTATGATTCGGTTGATAAAAATAACCTTACAAATTTGGAGTGTGGTCAACTAGGAATTAGGCTAGATAAGGCTGAGCCACTTTTATCACAATTTGAAGATGTTCAGTCTGAGATTGATATTTTAATAACTGAAGCCCAGAATATGGGAGAAAATCTTTTAGAGCTTGAAAATATAGAGCGTAATGAATTTGAACCAAAATATTTCGATTTGATTAGTCAGTTAAGGTTACTTCTGAATACGGATGATTCTGGTAGCTCAGGCTCAGGCTCTAAAGGTACCTCTAAAGCTTCTAAACAATCAGCTAGTCGTGCTTAAGGGGGGGGGGGGCTTACCTCTACTCAGCAGCCTATTAGACAAGCTATAAAGTTACCTGATTTAAAATTACCAACTTTTAATGGGTCATATGAAAAATGGCTTGAATTTCGAGACGCCTTTCAAGCTATTGTTCATAACAATTCGAGTTTGAGTGGAGTTGAAAATTTTTACTATTTGAAATCATATTTAGAAGGTGAACCTCTTTATGCTATTGTCAATATACAGGTCACGAATGACAATTATGCAATAGCCTGGGCGCTGCTGTCTGATCGCTATGAAAAGAAAAAACTTATTGTTCATAATTATGTAAAAGCTTTATTTGAGTGACCCAGTATATTAAAGGAATCGCATGCTGATCTTAGAAAATTGTATGATTTATTTAATAAAAATCTAAGGTCACTGCAAAGTCTTGGTCAAGTCACGGACAACTGGGATACTCTGATTGTATATTTGTTAACAAGTAAGTTTGATTTGCTTACTCGTAGAGAATGGAAGTCTTACCCTATAAAGGTAGAGGAGTTACCTAAAATAAATTACGTGAATGCCTTTTTAAAATCTAAATGTGAGCTATTAGAGAAGTTAGAAACGACAAAAAGGGACTCTTGTATAAAGCCTGACGGTAAAGGTAAGCCAATAAAGGGGTTTCACGCGTTGCCCACTGAAAAGGCTTGCTACTATTGCAAAAGGAATCATGGTATTTATAAGTGCTTCGCGATTAAAAATTTGACCGTGAAAGCTAGAATCGCGGCGGTAAATAAATTAAAACTTTGTACAAACTGTTTCAATCCTGATCATTTAAAAACTTGTCCAAATATGTCATCTTGTCGCATTTGTGCAGGAAAACATAGTTCTCTTCTACATTTAGACGACAATGTGGTCGAGAGTAATCATACTAAGCCTTCGTCAGATCTAGCTGAACGTGAGTCAAGTTTGTTACCACAAAAAACCTCAACTGCTGGTCAAGCTGGGAGCGATTCAGCTACGTTGTCGGTTTTAGCCACTGAAAATATCAAAGTCATTGATGATCGCGAACGGTTCACGTTGTTAGAGCGCTCCTGGATCCTGGGTCGCAGAGTAACTTTATTTCGGAAGGCTTGGTAAATAAGCTTGTTTATAAAGGTTTTCAGTTAATTTTCAAATAATGGGCGTCGGTGAAGCTATATCGATTACTGCGAATTCAAGAGAGAAAGTGAAAGTAATGTCAAATATTAACGATTACAGTGAAGGTATTTCATGTTTAGTGATAACAAAAATAACTCAGTATGTTCCGACAGTGTCATTTGATGTTTCCGATTGGAATATTCCTCAAAACTTACGTCTCGCTGATGAGTCTTTTAATATTCGAGGTGATATCGATATTTTATTAGGCGTTAATGTATTTTGTAGAATATTACTTATGAAACAAATTCGTGCTCCAGGAATGCCTACCCTACAAAAAACGAGACTGAGTCGGATTCTCGGGGGTATTTTGATTTGTCCTCTAATGTCTCAAATAATACTGTGGTAACATGTCTTTCATTAGATCAGACGATTGATAACAAACTTACAAGTTTTTGGGAATTAGAGGAATGTTACAGTGAACAACCTGTTTTGTAAAAGTCTGAACAATTTTGTGAGGAGCATTTTGTACAAAATTACTCTCGAGATAATGTGGACGATTTGTGGTAAAATTCCCTTTTAAGGATAATGTCGTTAATTTAGGTCTGTCTAAGGATATGGCACTTAAACGGCTAACACTTCTTGAAAATCGTTTAAATAAAAATGAAGGCTTAACAAAAGAATATGTTGAATTTCTTGAGGAATACAAATATATGGGTCACATGACAAAGGTTTAGGGTTTCTTTGTTTATCTCAGTGATAGTGAACCATGTTACTACTTGCCATATCATCCTGTGATTAAGGAATCTAGTCTGACCATACAGGTACGAGTTGTTTTTGATGCGTCGGCTAAGAGTGACACTGGTTTGTCCTTGAATGACGTACAGCATGTTGGACCTACTATTCAAAAAGACCTTTACCCAAAACTTTTGCGTTTCAGGATCTACCCATACGTCCTCAATCCAGACGGATCCAAGATGTACAGGCAAGTCCTTATAGACCCTAGCGAACGTTGCTTTCAAAGAATTTTATGGAAATCTCCGGATGATCCTCAAGCAGAGATTCAATGTTATGAATTAAATACTGTAACATATGGTTGTGCGTCATCGCCATTTTTGGTAGTAGGATCATTAAATCAACTAGCTTTGGATTTTCAGGCTAAATATCCTGAAGCTAGTGAAACCATATTAAATTGTTTCTATTTAGATGACGTGTTGACAGGTGCATTTTCTAGTTGTTACAAATTCAAAGGGAAATATCGGTCATTTTAGCTAGTGAGGGCTTCCAACTTAGCAAATGGTTGTCTAATAAATCCGAACTATTAAGTCAGTTTCAGGTTGACAATGATTTGTCATCAAGTATATTACATTTAGGAGACGATGACCAGAATAAAATCCTGGGTGTTTTTTGGAATGCGTGTAGCGATACCATTCATTATTCAATAAAACATTTGAATTTTAATAACAAGGTTTCCAAGAGGACGGTTCTTCTCTCAGTTATAAGTCAGACATTTGACCCTTTGGGATTGTTAGGGCCAGTTGTGGTTGTTGCCAAGCTTATTTTGCAACTTCTCTGGCAAGAACACTTATCCTGGGATGAACCATTTCCTTCTTATCTCCACAATAAATGGTAAGAATTCTGCAAGGAACTCCAGGTCTTAAATCAGGTCAGCATCCCTCGACATGTTTTAAGTGATAATTGGGCATTTGTACACATCCATGGTTTTGCAGACGCTTCAGAAAGGGCCTATGGCGGATGGGTTTATATAGTCATTTTAACAAGTTCTGGAGAATATAGTTCTTTTAACCTTCTTTTATCCAAATCTCGTGTAGCTCCTATAAAAAAGGTCAATTTACCACGCCTGGAACTATGCGCAGCCGTGCTTACCTGCAAACTTATTGAAAGGGTAAATCAGCCTATAAATATAAAACCAAGCAGGATTTTTTATTGAACAGATTCGACAATTACTCTTTGTTGGATTAAGGGATGCCCAAGTTGCTGGAAAACCTTTGTAGCAAACAGGGTGACTCAGGTTCAGAATATGGCAAAGCCTTGTGACTGTTTCATTTTAAATCAGATGAGAATCCGGCGGATTGTCTCTCTAGAGGCATCTCTACCGAATCGTTGCTGCATTTTAATTTATGGTGGAAGGGTCCCACCAGACTCTTTTCTAACTTTGATGTCGATGATCCAAGGGTAATTGAAGTGCCTCAAGAATTACCTGAGCAAAGGGTAATAAGCCATTCCGCATGCGTTCGAGAATCCCTGAATTTTACTTTAACAAATATTCGTCTATAATAAAATTGCAAAGAGTTATGGCATATTTTGTGAGATTTATTCAACGACTAAGGTATAAAAAATTGTCTGTTGGACCTTTGACCTCTGAAGAACTTAATGAGGCTCTCCACAAATTAGTTTAAATATCTCAAATTCAGTCATTTCCGAAAGATTACAATCTACTAAATAACAAACGATCATTGAGCAATTCGAGTAATTTGCTATGTTTAAAACAGTATTGTAATAAAATGGGTTTAATAAGGGTTGGTGGTAGACTTCAGAATGCAAATTAGCCCGATGAGCAGAAACATCCTGCTTTATTACATAGTAAGCCTGAGCATGCTTTAGCTATCCTACTTATGAAACATTTACGTGTAAAACTTATGCATTGCGGGCCTCAGCAACTTTTATATGCAACTCGCGAAAGATTTTGGCCTATGTCAGGGCGTAAAATAGCTAGGACCATAGTAAAGGGTTGCGTTATTTGTTTTAAATCAGGTCCAACTACCGTTAGTTATTCGATGGGCAATCTTCCCGACTACCGTGTCTCTAGTTATCAACCAGTTTTTTCTCACACTGGTGTTGACTATGCGGGTCCTATCTTTCTTAGAGATAGAAAAACCAGAAATCCTAAAATCTTAAAGGGGATGTATGTATTTTTGTGTGTATGAACACTAAATGTGTTCATTTAGAGGTTATCAGTGATTTGACCAGTCAAGCCTTCCTTGCGGTTCTTAAAAGGTTTGTTGCTAGAAGAGGCAAGCCTTTACATTTTTACTCTGATAACGGGACTAATTTTGTGGGAGCTAACTCAATCATCCAGACATTTTTACGTTCCAACTTTGATGGGATAGCTTCATAATTATCATCCGAAGGAATTTCCTGGCATTTCATGCCACCCCGAGCTCCGAATTTGGTGGGTTTGTGGGAAGCTGGCGTTAAAAGTATTAAATTTCACATTAAACGTGTTGTCGGTGGCGCTAGCCTTACATACGAGGATCTTAGCACGGTTATAACTCAAATAGAAGGAATGCTAAACTCTCGACCGTTATCTCCGTTGTCATCGGACCCGCAAGATCCGACCCCCCTCTCTCCAGCTCATTTTCTCACTCACATCTATTCTTGAAGAAGATTATAACCAGGTTTCCGCAACCCGCCTTCGCAAGTTCCAACATTTGCAGCAGAGGGTTCAGCAGTTCTGGAAAAAGTGGAATCAGGAGTACGTCTCAGAATTACAGCTGCGAGTAAAATGGAGGAAGGGGTTTCCAAATTTGCTAAAGGTTGGCAGTTTAGTCATTATTAAAGCGGACAATGTACCGGTCTGCAAATGGAAGGTTGGACGTGTGATTGAACTGCATACTGGCTCAGACAATATTACACGCATTGTTACAGTCCAGTGTAGTGATCGTTCGATTTGCAAACGTGCGGTAACCAAATTGTGCGTATTACCCATAGAAGCAAGTTGTTAAACATTAAAATTAGACTATATTTAGTTGGATATTGTTAGTTGAAATAAATATTTCAAGGTGGGCCTTATGCTCGCTGATAAACTAAACCACAGGATAACGCCACGCTACTTCCTACAAAGGATATGTTCTGAGCGAGTGGCAGTTTTGTTGTTGTCAATAATTTAAGACATTTTCTGTCAGATAGACATATTCTATTATTTTTTTAAAATTATAACTTTTTTACATTCATAGAGTTTCGAATTAGTGTGAAAGAAGTGTATTATTCAAGCAGAATCTTTATACAGTCCATTGAAGCCAACAAACATTAATGGTGTAACTATTTTGAGCTCTCTCTATTATATAGCGACTAACAGGAAAGGCAAGTCTTATATGTGTGACATCATAAATCCTTATTTGAGTGACCATTTGGCGCATTTATTTTTTTTTAGATAAACATATTAGGTTTTCCAGTGGTGAGTGATAAGAAACGCATAATACATACAAAAAAAACTGACCTATACTAATATCTTTACGTTTTCAAAATATGGTCATGTAACAAAACCGGGACGAAATCTTGAATTACAGTGCGAGTGCGGATTATGTATGGAGTGAATTTATGAACACAGTTGCTTACTGGGGTGTAAGGGCTGCGCTGTAGAGGTAGCACCTCTTAGTCGGTCGCATCAAGAGTCGTAGACTGGAGATGGTTGCAAATAATTGATCCTTACAGGACATTAAGCTCTCACTTATGGCTCCACGTGCCACACCCTCAAAACTGCATCGACCTGCAGGCTAAACTAAGTGAGGGTAGCCAAATATGGCGAGAAAACTAGTGTTGGGCAGCAGCAGCATTAAAAGTAATTGGTAGGCGTATTCCTAGAAATAGAAAGAAAAACGGCGCCACATATCACAGATAAAGGCGAGACAAGGACTGTCGTAACGGTTTTAATACTGCGGTGAGGAAGGCAACGGGAAATCACCTCATTACCCTCCCCAGGAAAAATCATTGGCTGGTCTGGAAAACCAAAAGCACAGTCCTTCAGTCCCCGGCAGGTCTCAGTGACCAGAGGGTGCTAAGAATCTCCGGGACAGTCATGAAGAAGATTGCTACCTGGAACGCACGACGTACGTTTCAAGCTGGTAAAATCCACAACGCCATCAGGGAGATGAAAATAATGAACATTGAAATTTTAAAGATTATCGAAATGAGATGGCCTAATTCTGGAGAATATCACATCGACGACGATTATATATATACTCTGCTGGCAATGACCAGGTCAATCACTATAATGATGTGGCGCTCATAGTAGATACAGAAGTACAAAAAATGACAGTAAAATACTTTGTCCCGGTTTCTGATAGAGTGGCATTTTTGCAGCTCAATTCCAGGCCACATAATGTCAGCATTATCCAGATATATTCACGAACGAGCGATTACTCAGACGAAGTTGTTGAAGCCTTTTACGAACCGCCTTAAATCTCACTAAAAAGTCAGAAATCGCGAATATTATGGGTGATTTTAATGCAAAGATTGGTAGTGGTGCGAGAGAGGGCATAGTTGGTGTATATGGTTTGGGTATTGCGAATGAACGTGGCGACCGACGGATTGTTCCAGTTTTATCAAGAAAGGGAGTTTGTTGTCTCTAACACTTTCTTTAAGCTTCCACCAAGGCGCCTGTACACTTGAACTTCTAACACCCATACGCCAGAGAGGATAGTCAGAAACCAAATAAACTTTGTATTGATAAATAAACGATACAGAAATTGCATTAAATCGGTAAAAATTTACCCTGGCGCAGACATAAATTCTAATCACAATCCGCTTGTAGCCAAATATTCAGTTAACTCTAAAAAGTGTACAGTAAAAGGAAACTGTCCTAAACCAGATCTGACAGAACTGAGCAACCCAGAAACGCTAGCTGAGGTCAGAAATGAACTAAATTGTGGACTAAGCAAAGCAAGCATTATGGAGAATTCCGAAGCGGAGACTGGAGCTTTCACAAGCGCAAGCTTTAAATTATCTTCAAACGATACTAGGATAAAAAAAGAAAGGTTGGATGACTGATGAAATTCTTAAATATAATGCATCACAGCATTTTCAAATACCAAGAATTTCAATTAATAATTGCTAAAATGACTCAGGAAACACGAATTCTTTTCGATAATATAATTAAATATTATGAGGTAGCCCACGCAGATGTAACAATTAAAAATGACTTAATTATATTTTATGTGGCTATTCCCTCAATATCTCGAAACCCATATATCCTATATCGTATATACCCAATTACAATTAATAACCAAATAATACACTAAATAACCCTTATCTATTAGAATCATCTAACGATTCTTATAACCTCAAAGAAGATTTTCATAAAATCGAGGATATATTCTTAGACCAAAAGAATTACTCAATCAAATCGAGCCTTGTATAATTCAAATAATTAATTTGACAAATCATTGTCCCTATTAAATACGAAAAACCTCTATTACCCAATTTACTGATAATTCCATCATACGAATTCAAGAAAAATCAAGAAAATGTCTTTTTTCAATGTCCTAACCAGAATACAGTCGAGGTTATAAAACAAGTGTCACTGATCTTACCCGCACAGTGCGTAGTTAAGATAAAAAAAAAACAATTATTATGATTCTCAGATTCCTGATATAATTAACCTAAGACTAAAATTGCCTACCATGAATATAGATGAAAACTTAGTTCAAAGTACTGAACCCCTACAACTAAAAGAAATAAATTTAAATAAAATACAAGAGAACGTGTAAGCTCTACTCAGTAACTTTAGTAATATGTTAAATTGTACTTATATTAATAATTATAGGTATAATATATTACCAATGTAAAAACTCACAGCAAAATATAAAAATGAAACCCTTCGAAAATAAACCCCATTGTTCTCAGACTTAAGGAGGGAGGAATTAAATGGCCAATTCCACTGAATTACTGTTATTAAGACTCATGCTATGACTAATATTAAGGCTGATTTTCATATATAGGACTGTGCACCGACTGTGCGCCTACCATGCTGCGGCCGTCGAGGGTTTTCTACTTTTTCACAATACCGCAACGCGGTCGTAGCACAGTTCTTTATGTGAAAATGTAAATAAGGGCTTCAGTGCGTTTTATATGGAACATACAATTTTTTGATCTACATTGACAACGACACGGTAGGTGCGCGGTAGGCGCACAGTCGGTGCACATATATGAAAATCAGCCTTTATTGTATTAATCATCTTCAAGCTCAGCAGTTTAGAATACTATATATGTAAACACGCTTTATCTGGCTTTATTCATCAAGATAGCTTTTTACTGAACACATCTAAATACAGTCATTGAGAACGCCTTGTACTGAACACTTCTAAATAAAATAAAACTTAAAAAAAAAATTTGCGTGTATACAAAGAAGCAACAAATATGATAACTAAAGAAAATGAGTATATCGTTGCTTTGACCAAGTTTGATATTATTTTTTTTTCATAAAACCTTATAGTTTCATACAAACCAAAACAGGGTATACGTACCTGTAGAACTAAAGTTTGATTGCTAACAATTACGCCTGCTGTCGTATTACTTAAGAGTCTTTCACCATCCCTTAGCCACCATACACGATGCACCTGCAACAATTTACGAAAATTACCTTTATATCGAAAATAGTAATATGTAAAGATAATGCCTATATACATTTTTAAGTTGCTCCGTAACATAAATTACGTCTTTTTTGAAATAAAATAATAATTTCTATCAGTACGTAGATATCAACTACAATACCTATAATATTTACATTAAAAGTTAGTATATACCTTATTAAATTAGTTTCTATTTATTATTGGGAAATATCGTGAGATACGTGGCACTAGTTATTTCAAAAGCAATCAATGTTAATTACGTATGTTTCCTGAACTATTAACCTCTTCGACTTTCAAATGTCAGAAGTTACTTTGCCGCTGCTTTTTAAAAAGGTTATTTAGATGTTTTTTTGATATAATTATAACGTCACAACATTTTAAAGTTTTTCCGGTGACGAATACAGGGTGAAACAAATTCGCTTCTCACTATTGGGATCTTGTAAACGGTAAGAGATACAGCAAAGTTTAAATTGGGGCAAAGTTGCGCAATTTAAAGGTCATTGATATGCCGTTGAGAAATTGAGAAAATTCCAACTACTTCCGGAGATATCCGTAATAAACCGAAAATCAGCTACTTCATTTTTACTTTTTCCTGACTTTATTTCAAGAGATAATATAAAATGAATTTAACATTATTATTGCCACTTTTTCTCCTTTATAAGATGGCAGTATATTCAAAATTAATCCTAGTCGGAGACCATACTTTTCATAATATATGTGCAACCAAGAAAATAATAATAATTTAAACAACTGGTAAGAAAATTTTACCCTAAAATGTAATAGTAACAATAAATAACATAATATGACATTTCGTGTTAATCGATCTAAAATAAAGCAACCGTGTGGTGTGACGTATGAAAAATAAAAGGATGTTTCATCTTGAAAGTGAAAATAAAAAAAATATATTAGGCAAGGACTTGTAGCATATATATAATATATAGGGTAAAGTTACGAACGCATTTAATTTAATCCAGTATTTTAAAAACTGAACAGGGAGGGCCTAAAAGCTTGCTAAAAGGCTGACTCACCCAAATTGTAAAGAGATTGTTAATGCTGAACGTAGAATACGCCCATTTCACAGTTTTTTTTATTTGGTCGTTGGAAAGGGCAAATACTCAGGAATTTTAAAACTTTCTGAGCGGCACATTGTTAGGCACCTACATGCGCAATTTTGCCCTAATTTGACCGACACTGTATCTCTTACGGTTTTCGAGATTCTAATACATAGACTCGAATTATTCGTATAAGTATAGCACTGGCGATGGCGGTATGCGACGCGCGACGGCCTCGAATGCAGTGACGTCAAAGCTCACCGAGATTGCGGTAATATGCTATATTTTCTAAATGGCTTGTTTATTTGAGCTGAAATTTTCAGGATCATCTAATATTGATTGGAACTATGTGTGAATTCTAAATTTTATCCATTGAACCCATTACTGATTCCAGGGCCGGCCCTTTCCTTAAGGCGTACGGAGCATCCGCTATAGGCGCCAAGTCCCAGGGGGCGCCGACTAGGCGCCTCAGATGCAAAAGTGCGCGCAAAAATAATTTAAGAAAAACGTTTTGGTCGCAATGTAGAAAATGCAGGAATGATCGTAAACAGATTAGAGTATGTGGTAACATGGCCCTGAATTTTACGTCATGACCGACGCCGACGTGACCCGATCTACCTATCTCTAAGCGGCGGCGCTGCCAGCGACGTTTTCGTTTTAGTTTAGTCACAGATCTATGGTCACAGACAGCGTTTAGTTAAGACTGTCATTCTTGTGCCTGCCATAGCCTCAACCTTATAGCGGCTGATGCAGCTAAATCCTCAGTCAAATAAGTTTCATTATTTGGCATCCTCCAGCAATTGTTTGTGGTTCTTGCAAATACTACAAAGAAATGGGAAGGTATTTCGAAACATGTGATGGACTTTAAAAAAGGTGTGTGAAACGAGATGGGAAAGTAGAGTAAACAGCTTGAAAGTGGTCGGTACCAGTACGCCGAAGTAAAAAGTTTTTGCTATCGTTAGTCATTTGGTATGAAGTTTTATTCCACGTTAACCTTGTCAGCAAATCCATGCAATCAGAGCGCGTAAACCTATCAGCAGCTACAAAAATGATGCACAAATGTTTAACATTTTGGAAAAAATATAGAGATGAAGGAATAACAAGGGCTATCATTACAGCTAAAGATATACCTGAAAAAGCTGAAATAAGCCCTGAAAAAAGAAGAAAATGCACTCATATGAAAATGAAGATGACAGGCCAACAGATCCAGAAATGTTATTCAGAACCAATATTTTCTATCCTATATTAGATACCGCCATAAACTCTGTAGAGACACGCTTCACACAACTTTCGGCAATTAATGAGACTTGGCTTTTCTTGTACGATTTGAATAAAAGGGATGATGAAAATCTGAATGAAGCATGTCAAAAGTTTGAGAAAAAACTGCCACATTATCATAACTGTGATATTTCTGGACTAGATCTTTCAACAGAAATCATGTGTTTGAAAAAGTTTTTAGATATTGATAAAGGTGACCCAAAAGCAGTACTTCAGATCTTAGCATTAAATAATTGGCAAAACACGGTCCTGAATATTTGGTCTGCTCTCCAGATTTTTGTTACCATTCTGGTTACGGTTGCCAAAGTCGAACGTAGTGTTAGTAAGCTTAAGTTAACTAAAACCTACCTTCGGTCGACTTTTGCAAGTGACAGGCTTTCTGACCTAGAACCTAGCCTTGCTCTTCATCGAAAATGATATCGCTTAGAATTGTCGTAAGAGAAGATAATAAAAAAGTTTGCAATCGCAAAAGTTCGTAAGCAGCGATTTGCTTATAATTTGTTCTCCGTGACGATTTGTTATCGGTTAATAGTTATTATTTGGAGCCTGTAGCAATTTTAAGATAAATAAATGTATGTACCTTAATTTCTACATATATTGCTTATTGTTCGAAATCAATTGCTCCTCTAAGTGCTGTGAGGAGTGCAGGCCAACCAGCACTGCTGTTTTCTATCGACAAATTAGACAGAGACCTAAGATTGAAATCATCCACATCCAAAATGTATGTTTGCATGAAAAATTATACGAGTATATTAACTGGAACTGGCTCAAATCAGTAAAATAAATTGAGACTAAGTGAAACTAACCGAAAGTTGATTTGACGACTAACCCAAACTAACCAAATCTATTAAAATTGAATATAACGTATCGGAACCGACCTAAATGACTAAAATAAGTTGAAACTAAGTGAAACTAACCGAAAGTTGATTCAACGACTAACCAAAAATAACCCAATCCATTAAAATTTATTATAACATATCGTAACCAGTCCATGTGACTAAAATAAGTTGATACTAAGTGAAAACCGAAAGTTCAGTAGACGACTAACCAAAACCAACCAAATCTGTTAAAATTGATTTTAACGCATCGGAACCGACACAAATAACTAAAATAATTTGAGACTAAGTGAAACTAACCGAAAATTAATTGACGACAAACCAAATCTAGCCAAAACCATTAAAATTGATTATAACGTATTGGAACCGGTTCAAATGACTGAAATAAATTGAGACTAAGTGAAACTAACCGAAAGTTGATTTGACGACTAACCCAAACTAACCAAATCTATTAAAATTCAATATAACGTATCGGAACCGACCTAAATGACTAAAATAAGTTGAAACTAAGTGAAACTAACCGAAAGTTGATTCAACGACTAACCAAAAATAACCCAATCCATTAAAATTTATTATAACATATCGTAACCAGTCCATGTGACTAAAATAAGTTGATACTAAGTGAAAACCGAAAGTTCAGTAGACGACTAACCAAAACCAACCAAATCTGTTAAAATTGATTTTAACGCATCGGAACCGACACAAATAACTAAAATAATTTGAGACTAAGTGAAACTAACCGAAAATTAATTGACGACAAACCAAATCTAGCCAAAACCATTAAAATTGATTATAACGTATTGGAACCGGTTCAAATGACTAAAATATGTTAAAAATCTGGAAAACTAACCGAAAGTTGATTGGGAGACTAACCAGAACTAATCAAATCTATGAAAGTTAATTATAACGTATCGGAAACGGCTCAAATAAGTAAAATAAGTTGAGACTAAGCGGAACTAACCGAAATTTGATTAGACGATTAACTGAAACTAACCAAATCTATTAAAATTGATTTTAACATATCGGTACCGACTCAAATGACTAAAAATAAGTTGAGACTAAGTGAAACTCTCCGGAAGTTGATTAGACGACTAAACAAGACATTCAAATCAATTAAAATTGATTAATAGGTATCGGAACCGGTTCAGATGACTAAAATAAGTTAAGACTAAGTGAAACTAACTGAAAGTTGATTGGACGACTAACCAAACCCAACCAAATCTATGAAAATTTATTATAACGTATCGGAACTGGCTCAAATAAGTTAAATGAATTAAGACTAAGTGAAACTAACCGAAAGTTGATTAGACGATTAACCAAAACTAACCAAATCTATTAAAATTGATTATAAGGTATCTAAACCGACTCAAATGACTAAGTGGAACTAACCGGAAGTTGATTCGACGACTAACCAAAAATAACCTAATCCATTAAAATTGATTATAACGTATCGTAACCGGTCGAAGTGACTAAAATAAGTTGATAGTAAGTGAAATGAACCGAAAGTTGATTAGACGACCAACCAAAACTTACCAAATCCATTAAAATTGATTATAACGTATCGGAATCGACTCAAATGACTAAAGTAATTTAAGACTAATTGAAACTAACCGAAAGTTAACTGAAGACTATCCAAAACTAACCAAATGCATTAAAATTGATTATAACGTATCGGAACAGGTTCATATGAATAAAATAAGTTAAGACTATGGGAAACTAACCGAAAGGTGATTGGATTATCCAGAACTAACCAAATCTATGAAAATTGATTATAACGTATCGGAGTCGGCTCAAATAAGTAAAATAAGTTGAGACTAAGTGGAACTAACCGAAAGTTGATTGGACGACTAACCAAATCTATTAAAATTGATTTTAAAATATCAGAAACGACTCAAATGACTAAAGTAAGTTAGAACTAAGTAAAACCCACCGAAAGTCGATTGAACGATTAAAGTATCGGAGCCGACTCAAGTGACTAAAATAATTTGAAACTAAGTAAAACCAACCGAAAGTTGATTGAACAACAAACCCAAACTAACCAAATCCATTAAAATTAATTAAAACGTATCGGATCATTACCTATAACTAGGCCAACTAGCTAATATTAAAACTAGCAGTGACGTCATACTAAGTGATCTATAGTTTTTGCCATAAGAAAAGCATTAAGAGGAGCCAAGAGGAGCCCAGTAAAAGTATTACTTATTTTATCGCGCCTACGTATTTAACGTTGATTGCTACGCTGGGCCACTGGAATGTCAATTCCCATCTCGACGTCATGTATCCGGTGCTGCCAGATTGAGCGCTTTATCACAATTTGAGCTACTTCTCACTGTAGTTTGCCACAAACTATTTTAAAGAAACGTAAAATATTTGTCTTGGATTCCAAGATTACAATTAACAATATATTAGATACTTAATGTAAAAGTTTGCTTTGGTATATTATAGAACAGTTATATTAACAATAAATAAATATTTAAAATGCGAAAAGTAAATATATAAAAACCGGAAAATGAAGCAATAACGGAATCAAAACCTTTAAAAGAAAATAAGTTCAACTAAATATATGTTAAATAGTTTACATCCCAAATAATGTATGAAACTAACTCTACCAACCCAGACGAACCAAATCCTGATGGTCAGAACGAGGCAATTCTACAAATTCGTAACAATATTTATTTTTTTTACCATTGCGCAACGACCAACACAAACGATTTAATATTTGTTCCAGGATGACGAGACGGTTCTTAAAAATCTGGCAACGCTGCCTACCGTCAGTTGGCATACTTTTGATCGACCGGTTTCTTACTTTCTTAATTACTCTTCGATTTTGATTGATTTTCTGTTCATTTCTTTGTAATATTAGTACTTTATTGTGTTTAAATTTAAGTCTGGAACCGATCAATGACAGTTTGTGACAAGAGGGGCTGCATTGTATTGGCTGGCAGGAACGTCAAACTGGTGAGAGCAGTTTGATTACGGGGAGTGACGCCCCCACCATTCCGAGTTACCACGGGATGTGGCCCATCAAATCCCATCGTCCTCCTCCAGGCTGGAGAACACCAAAGTACAAAGTCTGGAGCTGATCACTGGGGAGTGATCCAACAAGTCCCATTTTTACCCCTGTCAGACTAGGGACCGCCAAAGGAATGAGTCTGAGGCCGATGCTTCGAGTGGAAGCGGCCTTAGGTGGTAGATGCATAAGCCTACTCGCATCGTCCGGTGAAAGACCACCCCACCAGAATTGGGGAGCGCTAAGTGGTTTTCCCAAATCACGTTCCGCTTCCGCGCTGGTGATCCCGGGTTTCACAGTAGGAATATATGGACATGATGGTGCTTCCAGGATCAAAATATTCCGGAGGTAAACTCCCCTGCCATTCGGATCTCCGGGCGCTGGGTGGCCCTGGGAGCCCTTCATTCCGCATTTCACAGACAACAAAGATACCGAACCAAGTTAGAATAGATTTCTGCAACATAAGAGGCCTAAATACAAACATAAATTCGGTACACCAACATCTACAAGCAAATAGACCACACATATTAGCCCTTACAGAAACACAAGTATGTTCTACAACAACAACAGTGAACTACCTTTATCCTGGTTACGACTTACATACCCGATTTAGATATAAGTTCGGAATATGCCTTTTTGTCCGAAGCGACCTTTCATGTCACCGCGAGGAAACACTCGAACCGAACAACCTTGACGTCATGTGGCTCAAGTTCACCGCCAAGGGATTAACCAAGTTTATATGTTGTCTCTATCGCCCTCCGAGCTATAGAGCCTACCAAAGCTTTTTCTCAACACTAGCTACCACCTTTGACTCAATACAGGTCGATCACCCCAGTTCAGAAATAATCGTTCTGGGAGACTTCAATGCCCACAACACCAACTGGCTCAAATACCACAACAAGACCGACAACGAAGGTAGAGAAGCTGAAGCATTTGCCATCAGCTGCGGGCTTACTCAACTTGTAGACGAACCAACTCGAATCTCAGAGAGGGGCGAATTCGCCGCCCTCCTGGATCTTTTTCTGACCACCAATCCTGACCAGTACAAGGTTACAGTTGGTCCGCCATTAGGTACCTCCGACCACAAACTTATTACAATGGTTTGTGAATTGCCACTCATACAGAAGGATCCACCATTGCCTCGCAAAATCTGGCATTACAATTCTGCAAACTGGGACGATCTGAGGCAGTTTTACCTTGATTTTCCTTGGCTCCACGTCTGCTTTGCCGCTGACGACCGTCAGACTGCTGCGAAGAGATCATGCAAGTAATCTCCTCAGGAATGGAAGCATACATCCCAAATTCCATCAAGTTACCATCAAAAGGAAAGCCCTGGTTCGACAAAAGATGCGAAAGAGCTGTAGGAAGGAAACAGCAAGCCTATAAGTACTGGCAGCAAAATCAGACCGCTGAAAATCGCAATTATTTTATCAAAGTGCAAGCGTGTGATCGACGAAACTAAGGACAAACACAATCAAAGGATCAGGAATAAACTTTTGCAATGCCCCAGTGGTTCCAGGAATTTCTGATCGGTAGCAAAGGCAGTAAGTAACAACTTTACAAAAACGTCTCTCCCACCTTTGACGGACGAACGTGGCATCACGGCGACTACAGCCAAAGAAAAAGCAAACATGCTCGCCAAAATGTTTTCATCGCACTCTACCTTAGACGTGCCTCAAAGCAAGACTCTCCCCACTATACCGAACATCAACACCACCATGGCAGAAGTCAAGTTTTCTCATCGTGATATTCGCGAAATCCTTAAAGAACTAGATACGCAAAAGGCATCAGGACCGGACGGAATACCTGCCATCGTGCTAAAGAACTGCGCCAACGAACTAACACCTGTTTTTTCCAGGCTTTTTTATCTTCCTTACAGAAAAGGGATTTACCCATCCTCTTGGAAAGTCGCTGGAGTGCAACCTGTTCCAAAAAAAGGCAAGAAAACCACGCCCTCAAACTATCGCCCGATTGCCTTGCTTCCAATAATCTCCAAAGTCATGGAACGTGTAGTCAACCAGCAACTACTCAAGTACCTCGAGAGCAACAGAATAATCAGCGATAATCAATACGGCTTTCTTAAAGAGAGATCGACAGGAGATATATTGGCCTATGTCACTCATATATGGAGTAGGGCAATTGAAAACTACGGAGAGTCTCGAGCGATTGCGCTGGATATTTCAAAGGCATTCGACAGAGTTTGGCATGACGGACTGCTCAACAAACTGCCGTCCTTGGGACTGCCCGCCTCTCTCTGCAGCTGGCTGGCCAGTTTCCTTAAGAACCAATCCCTACACGTTGCGGTCGATGGACACATCTCGGACACATTCACCATCAACGCGGGCGTGCCTCAGGGCGCAATACTTTCACCAACTCTGTTCCTCATCTATATTAATGACCTGCTGATCGAAACGAATAATCCTGTTTACAGTTTTGCAGATGACAGTACCCTTGTCTCCCACTTTAGATCAGAAACACCCTTACCAGCGACTGGGACTCATCACCGCAGACAGGAGCAGATTACAGCAATTAATCAAGACCTGGAGAAAGTTCAAACTTGGGGCGACCGAAATTTGGTTCAGTTCAATGCAGCAAAGACCCAAGCAGCAACGTTTACTAAGAGGGCCAATACAGCGGGCCCTGACATCATTATGGCAGGATCGACCATTCCTTCATCCGCGTCAATCGGGCTGCTGGGTGTCTCGGTCAACAGCAATATGTCATGGCATGACCATGTTGCTAACATCGCAAAATCAGCCTCCCAGAAGCTTGGTGCGCTATTTCGCAACAAGAAACTCTATACACCGCAGCAGTTGCTCTTGCTGTACAAAGCGCAAATAAGACCGTGCTTAGAATATTGCTCACATATCTGGGGTGCCGCACCAAAGCATACCCTAAAGCTGCTGGATTCCATTCAAAAGAGGGCTGTGCGTCTCGTCGGCGATCCGGAGTTGACCCGGAATCTGGATAGTCTGGAACATCGCAGACATGTGGCCGAGATGTCTCTGTTTTACAGATACTTTCACGGCAGATGTTCCCAGGATTTGGCCCGCATAATCCCGCCCCTGGCAACTCCTGTCAGGCAGTCCCGACAGACGGTAGGAGCGCACCCGTTCGTCGTACAACTAGAAACACCTAGAACATCGCTTTACCAGAACTCCTTTGTCTGGCTCACTGCATCACTGTGGAACTCACTTCCAGGACATCTGTTTCCCACTAATTACAACCTACAAATATTCAAGAACCGTGTTAATCAACATCTTCGCACACACACCGCTCGTCGAGCGCCATAGGATCTACCTTTAGTGTGTGTGCCACTGCCATAAAAAAGAAAAAAATAAAAAAAAAATGTGAACAATGCCGTCTAGATCTTGTGCCCCAGGCTGTCGTGGAAACTACTCCAACGGACCAAAAGTTCATGTTTTTAGCTTTCCAAAAAGTGATGTGTGCAAAAGAAATGGCTTCAAGCTATTCCGCGGGCCAATTTAGTGCCCAATAAAAACACTAAAGTGTGTGAGTTACATTTTTCTGCAGGTAATAAAATTTGGATTAATTCACAACAGGATCCAAAGTCAGGTAAGATCATTACAGTACATTTAAAATACCCTCGATTGAAGGAAAATGCCGTACCAACTATTTTTCCAAACTGCTCCAATTACTTTTCAAAAAATTTGTTTGTTCGTAAAAGTAAAGACGAAAAAACTAAGGAACTTGAGGAATTACAATTGTTGCATGCAGTACAACAAAGTAAATGTTTTAAAAATTTTGAGGAGTTTTTTAAACTGTTTTCAAATTTTATTGTTAAGGAAGGGTGGTTTCCAGTAAGAGCTTTAGATAAAATAACTTTATTTAAGCTTAAGTATACTCCTGGTCCTATAATAACCTGGGCGATTGTAATAAATAATAATTTAAAATTAGAAACATTTTTATATGGCCAGTCTATTTCTGTTTCAATAATAAATTTAAGATCCCCATTTATAACCGGCAGTTTGGATGAATTAGAATGTTTAATCGATGTAATTGATAATATGATATCAATTCCACTTAGCAATGACGTCCCCATTACTAGTGAAACTTTCAATAACGAGAGCCAGATGAATTCACATCAACCTGATTCTGACCAAGACGAGAAAACAAAAAAAAATTAAATTTGTAACGGATATTCTTTTAAACCTAAAAGGCTCCGATGAATTTACACAAAATCTAAAATTTATTTCAGAACAGCTAACTTTGTTGAGTACCTCAAAAGAGAGATATCGGTATTCACCGAGCACTATTGTTTTATGTTCAATTTTGTTTACTATAAGCCCTCATTCCTATAAATATTTGCGTAATCATGCTCCTATTATTTTACTTCATCCTAACACAGTAAAATCTATTTGTAATAGATTTTTGACAGATCCCCATATTGATGAAAGGTTTTTTTTTAACCTATGCTCGTAATATTTTTCAATATTTGAGTGATAAAGATAAAAATGTTATACTACTTTTTGATGAAATTCATATTGACCCCTATTTGGATTATAAGGCAGGAAACACTGTAGGAACATCAGTAAATAACAGCAATACTTTAGCATCATCTGCAGTTGCATTTATGATCACAAGTCCTTGTTCAAGCCTTAAAGAAATAATTCATATATGTCCTGTAGCTAAACTTGACTCAGAAATCTTATATACTTTTATCAAGACCATAATAGAACATTTGGAAGAAATTGGCTACATAGTATTTTGTGCAGTTAGTGACAATAATGCAATAAATAGCAAGGCAATGAGTAATTTTTCACCAAGGAATGAACTCAGTATAGTTTTCCCCCATCCTATTGCCCGAGAATGACCATTATTTTACCTTTTTGACACTGTTCATCTACTAAAATGTATTTTTAACAACTGGCTAAATTCTAAACCTGAGCAGGCATTTTCCTATCCCGATTTTGATACAGGCCAAAAAAAATGTGCTTCGTTTTCAGTGGTCAAAAAACTTCATGAACTAGAACGAGACAAAATATTAAAACATGGGTATTGCCTTAGTTTAAAGGCTCTTTTTCCATCATCTTTAGAAAGGCAAAATGTTAAATTAGCTCTCAAAATATTTAATCCTTTTATCAAAGAGGCTCTGAAAGGTTTTGTTCATAATTTGGAAAACATTTACTAGATAAATTTCAAGAGCCCTTCCCCAGAGAAATACTATCGGCCTCCAATGATGATCCGAAATTTAATTTTCTGCTGAAAAATGCAAAATTGGGTAGATTCTTGGCATTCACCTAATTTTCGAAATAAACTGACTCGACAAACCCACACTGTATTAAGCCATACCATTCATGGGCTACTGGAAGTGACTGAATACTGTTTAACTGAACTTAATATGACGTAGGTCCTACTTGGCAAATTTCAAACGAACCCATTGGAAGGACGGTTTGGAAAATATAGGCAATTAGCTGGTGGCCATTATGATATCTCTGTTCGCCAGCTATATGAGTCAGAAAAAAGGCTAAGAATTCAATCTTTATTATCATTAAAGGTTAAGCCTTATGGAGATATTAATGTAAATAAATTTCTTGAACTTCCTGAATATGAACCACCGTCATTAGATAACTCGTTAAATTCTGACTATGTTATCAATTTATTGCCCAAAATTACAATTATTACACAGTCTGATACAGAAGCTATAACATCTGAAATGCCCGTAATCACTTATTTAAGTAGGTATTGCTGTCATATTGTTTTAAAAAAATTAAGTTGTGAATTTTGCAAACAAAATTTAACTTTAAATGAACCTTGTGTTGTAGAAGATTCTTACAATTTAATTAATTCCTTAAGTCGTGGGGCTCTTTTATATCCTCGTGAACAAATAGTGGATGTAATTTCAACAGCCTATTTCATATTTTAAAAACTGATTAATGAGTTCGAACACACATTTTTAGATATTTACAATAAAAAGTCTTTTCTTTGTGAGCTGTTGTTAAACTATCTAAATCAAAACAGGCTTTTGACTCCTTTTGAAAATTTTAAATATCACTTAAAAATTGATGTTTCAAAAATATTTCTTAGCAGCATTTCAAATACACTTCTTAATAATTATTGTTCTAAACATAATCATAATCTTTAGGGTAAAAAGAAAAACAGGAAACTGGATACTTTTAATAAATAAATATTAGACCCAAATAATATAATATACCGAGTCTAATCTTAGATGGCGCTGTGCTACGAGTAGGTAACCTGTCATTCGCTCCTGAAAGTTTTTATCTTTTTCATGGTATAACGTAGGTTTTATTTCGCTGAGGGTGCATGGGGGTGTTGTGTTAGTGTTGTGCTTGGTGTAAACCTAATAGGTTTCAGGATGACGGGCAATAAACAGACCCCTACAACCATAAAAGATCTGAACTCACGTGTCGAGAAGATCGCTACGGATGTGAACAATGGTCTGAGCATGCTCCGTGAGGAGTTTGAAAAACTAAGGAACTCACAATCTGGTAAAACGCCGGTCGAGCAAAGGGAAAATGATCATTTCCTTATTCAATTGAATAATTTCCAATCTGCAATTAATACATCCTTACAGGGGCTAATTAAGGACGTAAGCAACTTAAGAACATCCATGATTACGCTTCAGTCCAAAGTACAAAACATGGAACTGACGCGCAACGCTCACTGCATACTTGTCCATGGCGTTAAAGAACAAAATTCGGACCTATATTCGTACATCGAAAACCTAGCAAGTGAAAAATTAAACGTCCAAATAAATAAAGCAAACATCTCATTCTGCTATAGGCTGGGCAAAAAAGTACCATCTATAAATAATCCCAGGCCAGTTATCGTTCAGTTCTGCCGTCGTTGGATACGCGATATGGTTTTTAAAAACAAGAAAAAACTTAAGGGATCCGGGGTTTTAGTAACGGAATTGCTCACCTCGGAAAATCTTGCTTTGTTTAAAAAAGCACGCGAAAAGTATGACAAGCAGACATGGACATATGGCGGTTTGGTTTACGCGGAAGTGTCGGGAAATAGAACACTTATCAAAAGTGAGGGTGATTTGGGTGAAACTCCAGATAATCCCTAGAAGTGGTGGCTTTGCTTCACTAATGCCTGTGTTTAATAAATTTCCTATAAAATGGTTAGGATGGATATGAGCAGTATTTACTGAGTGAGTGAATAGTAATATGTTTACTCTGATTAAAAATAAAAAACTATAACTCAAACCACAAAATTATATAATAGGGCGATTCTTGCCACTTCTTTGATGATTCTCTTTGTCTTTGGCTTGGGAATTAAATATTTTTTTTGTTTTGTACTAGAGCGGCGGTTTATATAAATGTAAATTTAAATCATATATTTAATTAACCAATTAGCTTTAATGCAACCATTATGTAGTATCTATAGTATCTTTGTATATTTTTATGAAGCGATATTCAGACTTAATTTGCGTAACGCCCTCTGTTGTGACACTATTTTTGAGCTATTATTTGCACAATAATTGTCGAATGACACTATTTTTTAGGCAATGGAGAATCAACCAATTTTTATTTATAATTCAACTTTAGGTTGATAAAATGATACAGAGGCAATCATTATATACTGTTTTTTCTATTATGGGGATAGCCAAATTTAAATTAAATTTATGGAAATGATGTATATTTTTTTCCCGGACAGGTTTGGTCTTTGTTTATTGTTTCTGGTTTGTTATTTTTCTAAGCATATACATATATTCCGATATGACATGGAATTTAAGATTTGTATCTGTATAATGTAACACATGACACTGTAGTCCCTTCCGTGTGCTTTTTGCGATTTGACCTTTTTAATGTTAATAAATAGGAGCGGAGTTGTCAGTCTTTTTATAACTAAGGGACTTGTTACTGACTAGGTAAAAAAGTATTTTTTAACTTATTTACTTCTTGATCACGGGTATAGGATTGGAGGGGGTGCTTGGAACATAAAAAAACATATTCTTTTTTCTTAGTAGCGCGTTTGGAGACCGTCCCTGTTGCTCTTGTAGTGCTTTGCTGGCTGAGCCACCTTTTTTCTCTCTCTTGTTTGTTTGCTATTATTTATAAATATAAATACAAATATATCTATATCACTATTATTGTATAAACATAAATTGCTAATATATTTTTTGGAGTTTTAACCGCAGCCATGATTGTCTGCATATATTAACATAAACCACTATGAAAATTGCACATATCAACGTGAGATCACTTTTTACAGGCTTCTACGATTTTTCAAACTTAGTACAATCTAATGATTTCGATGTTGTGATGGTCACTGAAACCTGGCTTTCAGAGAATTCTGATGTCAATCTTGTAAATATACCTAATTATAAATTATTTCGTAAGGATAGAATTGGCAGAGGTGGAGGAGTGGGGGCTTATGTTAAATCATGTTTAAATCCAACAATTATGACTTTTAAATTTCATATTAATGAGTTATTGGAGTATTTGTGTTTAAAATTTTCTCTACCTAATAAAACCATATTTATCGGAGTATTTTATAGACCACCAAAAACAAACATAAATACATGTATCTCGGACTTTGACAATATTTTGAGTGATGCTCTACCTCTGGCGGATGTTTTCGTGTGTTTGGGTGACTTCAATGTCAATTTTTTAAATTTAAATAACCCCGTTTTACACACTTTTGAATCATATGGATTTTCACAGATTTTAGATGAACCAACCAGAATATCGAGTACATCTAGTACTCTAATTGACCCTATACTCATAAACAACACTGAAATAATTGATCGATATGGAACACTCTCTTGCGAGAACATCTCGGATCATAATCTAGTCTACGTACAGCTTAATCTTCATTTTAAAAAACCGCCGCCTAAGAAAGTTAAGTATCGTTGCTTTAAAACCTTTGATATTCAGCATTTTCAAACTGAGTTGGAAAGTTTACCATGGCATCACCTATTTCGGGAACATAATATAGAAAATAAAATTAATATTTTTAATAATCTAATTACAGATTTGTTCGATAGGCATGCTCCAATTCGAGAAGTAAGAGTTACAAAACCCAAAACGCCCTGGCTAAATGAAGATATCATAAACTTAAAAAAACGTAGAAATAAAGCATGGCAAAAATATAAAAAAACTGGGTTGGATATTGACCGAGAAAATTATAAAGTACTAAGAAATCAAATTGTTTCTTCTACAAGAGAAGCAAAAAAGAACTACTTAATTGGCATATCTGCCCAAAATAACTCTGCGAAAACATGGAGGGCCCTTAGAGATCTTAATATCCGCACTAACAAACAAAATTCTCTGCCTTATGACTTATGTAATCCAGAAGAAATTAATAGATACTTTTCATCTTTTTTACAGAACGTTTCAAATAAATGTGACAAAAAAATTGATTTTTATAATAGTAATTTTTATAGTCCTAATTACTCATTTAGTTTTTCTTTCACGAATATTGATGACATACATCATATCTTACATAACATAAAAACGAATGCTTTGGGAATCGATAATATCAACTCTAAAATGTTGAAACTTTGTAGTCCTTTTATCGACCACATCATTTTACACATTATTAACTACATTATTGAAAAGGGTACTTTTCCAACATTATGGAAAACTGCCATTGGAATACCTTTGTCGAAGATAAACAACCCAAAATCTTTTTCAGATCTGCGCATTATCAGCATTTTGCCTGCGCTTTCGAAAATTTTAGAAAAAGTTCTCTACCAACAAGTTTATAGTTATTTCATGTCTAAGAGGTTGATACCTGATATCCAATGTGGTTTTAGGCGGGACTTTGGCACAGCCACTGCCTTAACAGCAGTCCTTGATGAGATCATTAAGGCGTCTGACGAGGGCGACGTGAGTGTGCTCATTCTGCTGGATTTTTCAAAAGCATTCGATACACTTGACCATCGGCTACTTTGTGCTAAGTTAAAATACTATGGCTTTGACCAACTTGCATTGGAATTTATTAAATCTTTTTTAAGTAATAGGTCTCAGAGCGTGGTATATGAGGGTGTCGAATCTAGCAGGGTGGGCATTCGCTCTGGAGTGCCTCAGGGTTCTATCCTCTCTCCTTTGTTATTCATTATATACACAATCGATATAATCACATCTCCGATTTATTGTATGGCGCAGGCTTATGCTGACGATACGCAGCTATATTATTCGTTTAAGCACTCGGACATTTTACAAGCTGGACAAAATATTTCTAGGGACTTAAATACTATAAAAGCACTTTCAGATGAACATAATTTAAACCTAAATTCGGATAAGTCAAGGGTGTTATGCTTCGGTAGTAATTTTAAGAGAAATATTATTAAGAATTCACTAAATCTACAAATTGATGGCAGGCCTCTAGCTTTTGTCTCTGCTGCAAAGAATCTCGGATTGTTGATTGACGAAGAGTTACGTTTTGGTGAACATCTAAAACAGCTTATTAAAAGAGCCTTTTGCTCATTGAAACTATTATACAGTAATAGACATATTCTCAGTTTTAATTTAAAAAGGATTCTCTGTGAATCGTTGTGCCTCTCTCATTTTACATATTGCGATTTTATTTATGGCCCCTGTCTATATGAGATTGATAAGGGCAGAATACAAAAAGTCCAAAACGCCTGCTGCAGATTGATATTTGGCCTTAGAAAATACGACCACATCTCGGCGAAAGTGTCGGAATGCAACTGGCTCAATATGAGTAATCGCAGGACTCATCACCTGGGAAATTTTATATATAAAACTATTAACAAGCCAAATACTTCTGAATTAATAAAAAGCAAATTTATCCCTAGACATAATATTCATAAAGTAAATGTAAGATTTCCTAAAAAACTCACAATGCCTAGACATAAAACAGATATGTTTAAAAGAAGTTTCTCTTTCAATGCTATTAATCTGTATAACTCACTGCCTGAAGAATTTAAACTTTATAATATTAACAAGTTTAAGTATAAACTCCGATCTCACTTATATTGTGAACAATTGCGTGGACGGTAGTCTGGTCAGCGGGGTGCTGCGATGGGCGACTTGGATGGCTGCTTCCTTAAAATAAAATTAAAAATAATTGAAGGGTGCTGCTTAAGATGATTTTAAATTGGTATGTATTCGGGTATTTTGACGCTCTTTCTCTTCTTGTGCTTGGTGATCAACGATTTTTTCTTGAGGTTCTTTTTTTAGTTTTATTTAGTGTAGTGCTGTTAATAATTTACTTGTTTTTATGTTTAAGTTGGAGAGGTGTGGTGGGCTCGCAAAGGTTGAGTGAGAGTAGCCATAGGCTAGACTTCGCCTGGGTGGGTGCACTTCCCTCTTTTAGTTTTTCCTTCATTTCTGATATTATGTTTACCATTATGTTTTATGTATTACTTTTTCTGAAAATAAAAGCCGTTTATTATTATTATTATTATTATTATTATTATTATATACCCAATCTAACACAAAAAAGTAAAATCTGAAACCTGTATAAAGCTTTCATGTTTTATCATAAATATTTGAGTATTGCAAGGTTCTTTGGATGGAGAAAACCGAGGAGAACCACTACCAAATTTGACATTACTATTACCTATTATCACAGCTTATTCAATAACCAGCTATTCATCTGTATCGAAATCGGAAAGTTGGAGTGTCGGGCACTGCGCAACCTGACAGTGCCCTGAGCGGTTCAGTTTCACGGTCTCGTGATTTTTCAGGCAATGTAATGACACGAAGCGAACTGAATTTAAAACGAATATTCCCCTCAAAACCCACGACAAATTCGCCCGAAGCTACGGCTATTGCCCTAAAAAGACCGGAAATTTCGGATTTTTATACAATTTTGCCATTTAAAATCGTTTTCAAACGAATTTTAGACGATAAAACATCGTATTTTAAATTAAACGAATTGTCAAAAGTATTACGCCCGGTCCTACGTGAGCGATTTGCAGCGAACGCGAACGCGAATCAGTGGCGATGCCGTGCGACTATATTAACTTTTCGTACGGCATCGCCAGCGCTTCGCGTTCGGGTCGACTGTAAATCGCTCACCTAGAACTTGGCGTTATTCAGATGCCCAGACGTTTTGAAAAATATTAACTCATGGCCCTCTTCTAAAATTTTCACTTGACTTTCCCAAATCAAAGGATGCCGCCGCAAGATGAGTAGCTGGTTATTGAATAAGCTGTGCTATTATTATGACACCTTTATACCTATAGTGACATTTTACCAGCTATCTCTTAAATAGATTGGTGGTAGGCTAGTTTCAGCTTATGAAAATAGGTTCTATTTTGATAACCTGGATATTCAAAGGTTTTTGTTGTGAAATTTCGTTTTCTTTTAACAAAATTCGAATGAGGCGCGTCTAAGGGCTGAGTTCATGACTCGCTGCCTTGTTTAAACCGGAAGCCCTTAAATATTTATGTATGCAGAAAAAGGTAAGTACTTAAACTGCAATTTAATTTTTGATTTAAAAAAAATGAGTAATACACATTAACAGTCATAATAGTCGTGCTTAAAGTAATATCAGCTTTTAAGAGGTCTTTACGTCTTAAGCTACATATAAAAAAAGGCAAATTTACAAAAAAACAGTTTTTGTTAAATTTTTTCGAGATTTTTGCATCTAAAATGTGTACTTAACTGTGAAATTTTAAAAGAAATTGCACATTTCAATATACGCCTGTATTTAAGTTAAGACCACTTTTGATGACGCCACTCGTAAGCCGTCTGGCCTTGTTGTAGGAGGTATTGGATGTATGCACTGTCACACGTGGTTGCGTCACCCCAACAAAAAAAACTGGTGTGGGTACGGCGCGGCGTAGTTATCTATACTTCAAGCCGGAAATAATAGTCAGTGACTCATTTTTAGTTTTAAGGCGCGCCTCGAGGGGTAAGGGAAGAGAGAAGGAAATTCCAGTGGCGGATACAATTGCTTTATAAATTAATATGTTATAATAACTATATAATGGAATAGTAATAAGTAGACTTAGGCAAATATCCACTTAAAAAAATAAAGTTTATGCACATAAATATGCATGATTTTAGTCTAAAATATGCAAAAAAACGTATATTCAAAATTATTCCCAAGTCTAGTAATAAGCAACAAAATTGTACTACAAACAAATAGTACTATGTATTCATTAAGGCTAGGAAAAAAAGAGTCATATGATAAGGGGTTTTTCTTCTCATAAAATACCATATTGAATGTTGCATCGAAAGTTTACATCAAAAATCAATACAATTTTAAGTTTCCTACTCGTTATCGGAGGTTTGATCAGAATTTGATTCAGAATCATTACTATCACTACTTTCGGAACCAACATTGATAATAAGAGATTCAACTATAACTTCGACCGTAGTATAATTTTTTGTTTTATGACATGTTCGATACACTTCTGCCAATTATCAGCTGTAACGTTATCAATAGCTTCGTTTAACAAACAAACATACACGGTTAGGTATGTAATTAAAGAAATGCATTTTTAGCAATAATATTAAACATTATCATAATTAAAACAAAAATAAATAAAAAAAATTAAGCGAGTTTGCTAGTACTCGAGACTGATGTGTAAACATATACTATAACGACATCGGTTGTAAAAAGATGACAGCAGCAAGTTATGTTCCCAAGCGGTAACCCATCCAAGTACTAATCACGCCCGACGTTGCTTAATTTCAGTGATCGGACGAGAACTGGTATTTTCAACGTGCTATGGCCGTTACCTGTACATTTTAGCTTGTTCATAGAATAAAAACAAAAACATTCGCATTTATAATATTAGTTAGGATTCTTTAATAATACGCACTGGCAGCTTCGGAGCGGATTAATTCACTGCACAAATTCGACACGAAAATCTAATGCCACCAGGAATAACATCAACATATGGACACAGCATGTTTACCTTATAATCTTGGGCCGCCATCCTTTGATTTGGGACAGTCAATAACCAGCTTTTCCAAATTTTACTGTTTTAAACGTCTGGGCATCTGAATAATACTTTTGACAGTTCGTATAATTTAAAATAATAATATGCTTTTTTATCGTCTAAAATCCGTTTAAAAACGATTTTAAATGGCAAAATTGTATAAAAATCCGAAAATTCGGACTTTTTTAGGACGATAGCCCTGGCTTCGGACGAATTTGTCGTGGATTTTAAAGCGAAAATCAACTTAAATTCAACCATCTATTAAAAATAAGCTGTGATATGGATCCAAATACACTGCGAATATAATATAATAAAAATAATAATTTTGACGGTTCGTTTAATTTTAAATATGCTTTTTTATCGGCTAAAATCCGTTTAAAACAATTTTAAATGGCAAAATTGTATATAGTACTGTCCTAGCGGCTAGAATCGGTTTACACATTTCCGTCCCATTTGCCGAGATTTACCCTCATACCGCCGCGTAAGATGTTTACACATCAAAAACTCAAGGGCGTTCAAGATCAAATTATCTCAAGGACATTCAAGGTCAAATGTCAAGGATATTCAAGGTGAAATTAGATCAATATCATTCAAGGTCGAAGACACTTAAGATCAAGTAAGCGGGATCTATCTCAGTCACCGGAGGGGGGTGAGGGGCATAAAATTGGAGGGGGGAGAATTGAGGCCGTCTAGAGCACTCTCCTATGGATTAATTCACTGCATACTTTCGACACGAAAATCTACAAAGCTTATTTTTTTACCAGCTACTCATCTTGGGCCGACATCCTTTGATTTAGGAAAGTCAATAATCAAATTTTTCAAATTTTAGAAGAGGGCTATGACTTAATATTATTTTAACTGTCTGGACATCTAAATAATACTTTTGACAGTTCGTTTAATTTAAAATAATAATATGCTTTTTTATCATCTAAAATCCGTTTAATAACGATTTCAAATGACACAATTGTATAAAAATCCGAAAATTCAGACTTTTTTAGGACGATAACCGTGGCTTAGGACGAATTTGTCGTGGATTTTGAAGCGAAAATTCATTTTAAATTCAACCGTCCATTAAAAAAAACAAACTTAGGTATAGAAGGAAAATTATAGAAGAGAGCCATGACTGAATATTGATTTAAAAGTCTGGGCATCTGAATAATACTTTTGACGGTTCGTTTAATTTAAAATATGCTTTTATATCGTCCAAACTCCGTTTAAAACCGATTTTAAATGGCAAAATTGTATAAAAATCCTTCACGGACGTCCTGGATTAGCTTGCTCCTCAATGCGACGGCTTATAATGTTACAATCGCTTTACACATTTCCGTCCCATTTGCCGAGATTTACCCTCATCCGCCGCGTAAGATGTTTACACATAAAAAATGTGCAGATATGAAAACCGAAAAAATTAGGAAAATCTATTAATATATAATTAGCCATAACGTTACTGTAATATTTTTAACCTGTTCTGATTCTGTTTAGCCCGTTTTGGCTATTTCTAGTCACTTTTGGTTAGTCGTTCAAACAACTTTCCGTTAGTTCCAACTTATTGATGTGTAAACATCTTACGTGGCAGTATGAGGGTAAATCTCGGCAAATGGGACGAAAATGTGTAAACCGATTCTAGCCGCTAGGGCGGTATTACATACAATTTGCCATTTAAAATGGATTTTAGATGATAAAAATGCATATTTTAAATTAAACGAACAGTCAAAATTATTATTTATTAATTATTATATTCGCAGTGTATTTGAATCCATAGTACAGCTTATTTTTAATGAACGGTTGAATTTACAATGAATTTTCGCTTCAAAATCCACGACAAATTCGTCAGAAGCCACGGCTATCGTCCTAAAAAAGTCCGAATTTTCGGGTTTTTATAAAATTTTGTCATTTAAAATCGTTTTTAAACGGATTTTAGATCATAAAAGAGCATATTATTATTTTAAATTAAACGAACTATCAAAAGTATTATTCAGATGCCCAGACGTTTAAACCAATATTGAGTCATAGCCCTCTTCTAAAATTTGCAAAATTTGGTTATTGACTTTCCCAAATCTAAGGATGTCGGCCCACGATTACTAGGTAAATAAGCTGTGTCCATATATTGATGTTATTTCTGATAGCATTAGATTATCGTGTCGAATTTGTGCAGTGAATTAATCCACTCCGAAGCTGCCAGTAAGTATTATAAAATAATCCTAACTAATATTACAGATGCGAATGTGTTTGTTTGTTTGTTTGTTTCTTAAGCTTTCACGCATAAACTGTTCCGATCATCATGAAGTTTTGTACAGATATTTTCAAGAGTATAGTAAAGAACATAGGACATTTTTAGCTTTTACCTGAGGCTTCGTTCGCGTTGATTTTTTATTAATTTAAACCTGGATATTAAACCTAATTTTCATTCTATGACCAAGCTAAAACGTACAAGCAATGGCCATAGCATGTTAAAAATGCCAGTTCTCGTCCGATCACGAAGTTAAGCAATGTCGGGCGGGGTTAGTACTTGGATGGGTGACCGCTCGGGAACACAACGTGCTGCTGTCGTTTTTTTTACAACCGATGTCGTTATAGGATATGTTTACACATCAGTGTCTCGACTACTACCAGACTCGCTTAATTTTTTTTAGTCATTTGAACTGACTCCGATATGTCAAATTTAATCTTTTTGGTTAGTTTTGGTTAGCTGCAAAAATTCGGTTCGTTTTGATTAGTTTTAACTTACTTTAATTTTTGCAATTTAATCCGATACGGTTTAGCCCGTTTTGGTGCTTTTGGTTACTTGTGATTAGTTTTGGTTAGTCATTCAATCAGCTTTCGGTTAGCTTTAGTTAGTTTTAAATTATTTTAGTAATTTGAACCGGTTCCAATACGTTATGGTTAATTTTAGTTAGTCGGCAAAATTCTGTTAATTCAAGTTCGTTTCACCTTACAAGCTTAATATTTTTAATCTGTTCTGATATGTTTTAGCCCATTTTGGTGCTTTTGGTTACTTTTGGTTAGTCATTCACTTTCGGCTAATTTCAGTTAGTTTTAATTTATTTTAGTTATTTGAACCAGTTCCAAAACGTTATAACCAATTTTAGTGTTTTTGGTCAGTCACCAAAATAAGGTTAATTTGAATTAGTTTCAACTTACTTCAATATTTTTAATTTTTTCGATACGTTTTAGCCCGTTTTGGTGCTTTTAGTTACTTTTGGTTAGCTTTGGTTGGTTATTCAATTTTCGGTTACTTTCAGTAAGTTCCAATCTATTTGAGCCATTTGAACCGGTTCCGATACGTTAAAACAATTTAAATGTTTTTGGTTAATAATGTAGGTAGTCGCAAAAATTCGGTTAATTTGGATTAGTTACTTATTTTATTCTTAATCTGTTCAGATACGTCTTAGCCCATTTTGGTTACTCTTGATTAGTTTTGGTTCAACATCTTTTGGTTAAGTTTAGTTAGTTTTAATTTATTTTAGTCATTTGAACCGGATCCGATACGTCATATCCAATTTTGATGTTTTTGGTGAACTTTAGTTAGTCGCCAAAATTCGGTTAATTGTTAGTTTCAACTTGTTTTAGCCCCTTTTGATGCCTTTGGTTACCTTTGGTCCATTTTGGTTAGTCGTTCAATCAACTTTCGGTTAATTTCAGTTAATTTTAATTTACTTTAATCATTTGGACCAGTTCCGTTGCACTATAATCAATTTTAGGATTTTTGGTTAGTCACCAAAATTCGGTTAATTTAAGTTAGTTTTAACTTACTTCATTATTTTAAATCTATTTCGATGCGTTTTAGCCCGTTTTGATGCTTTTAGTTACCTACTATTGGTTAGTCGTTGAGTCAAGTCTCAGTAAAGTTCAGTTAGTTTTAATATATCTTAGTCATTTGAACCGGTTCCGGTACGTTATAAGCAATTTTAATGTTTTGGTTAGTCGCCTAAATTCGGTTAATTTGGGTTAATTTTATCTTACTTCAATATTTTTAATCTGTTTCGATATGTTTTACTCGTTTTGGTGCTCTTAGTTACTTTTGGTTAGTTTTGATTAGACATTCAATCACCTTTCGATATGTCATAAGCAAATATAATGCTTTTGGTTAGTTTTGGTTAGTCACCTAAATTCGGTTAATTTGGGTAAGTTTTAACTTACTTCAATCTTTTTAATCTATTTCGATATGTTTTAGCCCGTTTTGGTGCTTTTAGTTAATTTTGGATAGTCATTCAATCATCTTTCGGTTACTTCCAGTAGTTCCAATTTATTTTAGTAATTTGAACCGGTTCCGATACGTTATAAACAATTTTAATGTTTTTGGGTAGTTTTGGTTAGTCACCAAAATTCGGTTAATTTGGGTTAGTTTTAACTTACTTCAATATTTTAAATCTATTTCGATACGTTTTAGCCCGTTTTGGTGCTTTTCGTTAGTTTTGGATAATCGTTCAATACACTTTCGGTTAGTTTCAGTTAGTTCCAATTTATTTTAGTCATTAGAACTGATTCCGATACGTTACAATCAATTTAAGTTTAAATAAACAAGCTAACACGATCTCTCACGCGTACGACGTTATGTGTGGCAAATGTAGCATGCACTTTTCACGATTTAAGGCCCTATTTAGGAAAATATTCATTCATTAACATTTTCAATATTAAAACAAAACGATAACCTAAACCCGCAAGCGCGACTATGCAACAGATCTCTCACAGAGTACATGCTCGTTTACTGTTGCAACGTTGCGACCTCCGCCCGACGGTCGTAAAATATCAGTACATTTACGACCGTCGATCGCGAACCTCTGTTAAAATACAGCTGCTTCAAATGCTCCGTGTAACGCGCGTATACGGGCCACAATGAATTTGGCAGCGGAGCACGTTTTGTGCCGGAACGCTGTGTCCGCATTTAGAATAAGCGGCATTTTGCGAGCATTTCATACCAGATCTATTGTTAAATATTAAATATTACTTTAAGCCGCTCACGTTGGTCTGTTTTCGAACTAGTGACTGACGTCACTGACTATTATTTCCGTCTCAAGGTATAGGTAGGTTCGAAATTTTGTCTCACAGAATGAACTATATCCCTCAGAAAGACATTGGCCATCGGAAATAAGTCGGTTCTTCGGAAAGACCCTTGAAAAAAAGGGTCACCGCACTGCTTCCTTACACGACGTTTTTAGGACGACATGGCCGGTAATTTTTACAAAATATACATTCTACTGAATTGATTTATTAAAGTAACGGAACTATTAAGCGATACTCAACTCTGAAGGTAAGATGACTGACCTCAAGCTGCTAGTGGACAGAGTGCTGTTCTGTATCTACTCTGTGTCGAGTTGTCATTAATAATGTCTCGGTGCGTTAAATTGAGCGATTAATACAATATCTCCCAACTATAAATAATTATAATGCCCCAGTAAATTATAAAAAAATGTCATAGCTCCTCAAATGGAATACTGTCATCTTCATTTCGGAAGATATATGTGGACATTTAATCAGCTTCTCTTTAATTCCACTTCATTCTTTTCGTTTAATAAGAAAATTAGTAATGGTCTCTTAATATTAAAGAATATTGTTTAAAACCCCTAAGTCAAATGAGAGGATCCATACTGAAAACGCCTTTATTCTTTTAGTTGGGAGCACGATAATAGTGCAGCACGTGTTCTAAATAGGATATAAAACAATTTCTTATGAGGCGAGCGTGTGGAAGCATATAAAGTGAAAATGCAGGTAGTTATCTTTTTATAGCATGTTTTGGCACGTGACTGGAAATATAATTACGTTCTTTATTGTCAGTTTTTGCAATTCATTATGCTACTAATATACACAATAATTATAGTTTAGCGATGCATTTGCGGCAAATAGTTTAAATGCTTCGTCTAGTTATTGTAAATCGCATTATATTCATAGGGATGGTAGGAAAATATTGCACCTGTAGTTTGTGCAATATTTTCCTACCATCCCTATGAATACACAGCGATTTAAAATAACTAGACGAAGCATTTAAACTATTTGCCGCAAATGCTTCGATAGATAGCAATTTTGTGTATCTTTCCCCAGAAATTTGAACATATTTGTGGAAAATTAATTGGAGTTCTCGTATTTTTAAATTCCTCAGAAAAAAAAATAAAATGGCTATCTTGAATTTTTGTAAAACTATTTTTTAAGGGAAAAGGTAAAGGGTGTTCACTTTATACTAGATAACCCTGTACAGTTACCTGAAAACTAATTCTAAAAGAAATAATAATATAAAATAATAATAAATCTGCTAATTTTACTTTAATTTTAGTTTTTGTCAACATACTTCTAACTCTAACATTAATATTTACATCCTATCTTTTTCTAGTTTCATGGTGTATCCTTATATTAAAATACTTCTTTAATATCAATTTAATTAAATTTATAAAGTGATCAGACAATGGTTCCATATCTAATATATGCTCCCCAAAGTAATCATAGCATGTAAGAGGCAAATGCCTCAAAGTAGCTGTTGTTAAGGTGTCAATTAAGATATGCTGGATTTGAAAAATATTTATATCCTTATTTATAGTTCGAAAACATCTTTCCCCTAGAATGCAAATCTCATTGACCAATTTCGATGCACTACACATTTTTGCATTCTCAAAGGTCTTTTTGGTTTGCAGCAAAGATGGCGAGTCTTCATTTAAAACTATATCCAGACATTTTACACATGTAACACATTTTTGTAAAGAAATTGTAACAAAGCCAGCAATATATTTAACAATATCGTTAGAATACGTTGTCATTTGCCAAGCTGACGACGTAATAAAGTCCATGTTATTAATTTGATATTGAATTTAAGAGATCTTCCCCATCTAGAGTGACTGTTGGTTTTTTGCAGTGCAAAATGGAAGTGGAATCGATTGCTGTTGCATTGCCAGTTTCGGCGTCTTTCACTTCAATATGAGTTAAGAGTCTTTTATAGGCGGTCTCAAACTGTTTTGCAGAAGGGTTATTATTGTGTGCAAAGTATACTTTTCACACGCTTATTCGGGTATTTAGATTAAAAGGCTTCGTCTCCGTTTTAGAGCTTCGCCCTTAGAGGTCCCATTCCCAAATCTCAAAAAAAGGGGGCCCAATTTTAAGGCTTCCCCCCCCCCCCCCCAGGAGCCCCTTATTGCAAAACTGTTCAGAATGGGACTCTCATACCAGGGGCCCCCTTTGAAAGCTTGGGGGCCCAATTTTAGGGCTTCCCCCCCGGGGGATCCATTCCTAAATCTGTAAAAATTGGGACTCCCGTACCATAGGCCCCATTCCCCAGGGTTTCGCCCCTGGAGCCCTATTTTAGGGATTCGCCCCAGGGGCCCCCTTTTCAAATGTGTCAAATCTGAGGCTCCCACACCGGGGGCCCCATTCAAAATCTTCGCCCCCCACCCCCCCGAGGGCCCCGTTTGAAAAATGGGCCCCGTACCAGGGGCCCCATTTCAGGACTTTGTGCCTCAAAGAGCCCCAATTTAGGGCTTCACCCTCGGATGCTCTCTTTTCCGAATATGTAAAAAATTGGTCCTCCAAGGGAAGGCTCCTCTTATGGCAAGGCCATAAGAGGAGACCGCCGGTGAATGGCGCCTTTTTCCAAAGATATGAAAATAATAACTCCAAAAATTAAGGGCGAAACCCTAGAATGAGAGAGGAACCCCTAAAAGAACGCCCCGGGTAGAGCGTTGTCCCAGCCCTGGCATCTCAATACCTACTCATCCATCAACTAGTTACACAAATTGCTGTAGAAGTGTTTGTATGGTCTTTGTCAACTATAAATTTTAATTTAAAGACAAGATGCTTGATATATTATATTATAATAAATATTATATAATATCAATATTATTTGCAGACGTAGAAAAAGTATAGTATGCAACGCGTGTGAAAAGTGTTATTTTCAACACTTGTTGCACAATATACAATTGCTGAACCGCCACGAGATAGGTAATTCTCATAACGTCGCATCGCGCGCCGTATTTCTGATCGCAACTTGGGATTTAGCCGCTCGTCGCTTTACGCCTAAGCCTATGGGGTGATATTGAGGTTATGATACTACAAGCTAAATATTATGATACTTACCGATGAAAAGACCGTTCTTAGTTCTCTTTTTGGTAATAAACATTACACACGACACATTTAGCCGGCATTTTCTCCACAAATATCTTAAAAACCTAACAAAAGTCCACTTAAAACTAAAAAAATAACACCTAAACACACCTTGATGCAATCGTAGACAAACAACAGAAACTTCTATAGTGTTGCCAAGTGTATGTTTTAGGTGAGCCAGATGGGAAAGATTGATTTGATAATAACCTATTAGTGTAATGAGTATTAGTTATAGAACGTATATAATTAGGCACCTAGTGAAGAAATTATTACAACACACATGCATAAGTATTCCGAATTTTTGCAAAATATTTTTAATTAATAAACATCCATAAAAACAATGTAGTTACTTTTTACATATTCAATTTGACAAACTCGCAGAAACCCTCCTTTCTCCCCCGAGTATAAATAGGAGACAAACAAAAAGACGTCGTTTTATATCTATTCCTTGGAATACGCTTGCCCCAGTGGCTCCAGGAATTTCTGTTCGGTAGCAAAGGCAGTAAGTAATAAATTTTCAAAAACGTCTCTCCCACCTTTGGCAGACGAACGTGGCATCACGGCGACTACAGCCAGGGAGAAAGCAAACACGCCCAAATATTTTCATCGCACGCTACCTTAGACGTGTCCCAAGGCAAGGCTCTCCCCACCATATCGAACGTCAACACTACCATGACAAAAGTCAAGTTTCATCGCCGTGATATTCGTAAAATCCTCAAAGAACTAGATACGCAAAAGGCATCAGGACCGGACGGAATACCTGCCATCGTGTTATAAAACTGAGCCAACGAACTAACACCCGTTTCTTTCTAACTTTTTCTCTGTCTTACCAAAAATGGATTTACCCATCTTTTGGAAAGTCGCTCGAGTGCAACCTGTTCCAAAAAAGGCAAGAAAACCATGCCCTCAAACTATAGCCCAATTGCCTTGCTTCCAATAATCTCCAAAGTCATGGTACACGTTCCATGACTTTGGCAATCAGCAACTACTCAAGTACCTCGAGAACAACAGAATAATCAGTGATAATCAATACGGCTTTCGCAAAGAGAGATCGACAGGAGATGTATTGGCCTTTGTCACTGATATATGGAGTACTGGGGCAATTGAGAACTACGGAGAGTCTCGAGCGATTGCGTTGGATATGTCAAAGGCATTCGACAGATTTTGGCGTGACAGATCGCTCAACAAACTGCTGTCCTTCGGACTGCCAGCCTCTCTTTGCAGCTGGTTTGCCCGTTTCCTTAAGAACAGATCTCTGCACGTTGCAGTTGATGGGCACATCTCACACATTCACGATTAACGCAGGCGTGCCTCAGGGCAATACTTTCACCAACTCTGTTCCTCATCTATATTAATGACCTGCTGACCGAAACGAATAATCCTGTTTACAGTTTTGCAGATGACAGTACCCTGCCTCCCAAAAAAACTTTACCAGCGACTAAGACTTATTACCGATCATGATTTGGAGAAAGTTGAAACTTGGGGCGACAGAAATTTGGTCCAGTTCAATCCTGCAAAGATCCAAGCAGCCACGTTTATCAAGACGGCCAATACGGCGGGCTCTGACATCATTATAGCAGGTTCGACCATTCCTTCATCCTCGTCAATCGGACTACTGGGTGTCAACAGCAATATGTCCTGGCATTACCACGTTGCTAACATCCCAAAATTAGTCTCCCAGACGCTTGGTGCGCTTATTCGCAACAAAAAACGTATGACACCGTGCTTAGAATATAGCTCACATATCTGGGGTGCCGCACCAAAGCACACCCTATAGCTGCTGGAATCCATTCAGAAGAGAGCTGTGAGTCTCGTCGGCGACCCATAGTTGACCCGGAATCTGCACAGTCTGGAACACCGCAGACATGTAGGCGTGATGTCCCTGTTTTACAGATACTTTCACGGTAGATGTTCCCAGGATTTGGCCCGCCTCATCCCGCCCCTAGCAACGCCTGTCAAACAGTCACGACAGACGGCAAGAGCGCACCAGTTCGTCGTACAACTGGAAACACCTAGAACATCGCTTTACGAAGAACTCCTTTGTCTCGTGCACTGCATCACTGTGGAACGCACACCCAGGACATCTGTTTCCCCCTAATTACAACCTACAACTATTGAAGAACAGTATCAATCAACATCTTCGCACACACCTTCGAGCGCCACAGGATTACGCTTTAGTGTTTGTCCCACTGCCATAAAAAAAACTTTGTACAGCAGAAGCAGTCAAAAACATGTAACTGCTTTTTTTATAAGAAAATATAATGGAGATACATTACAATACGCTGTTTAATATGTATATTTAAACAATAAATAATATGTAATAAAATATAAAACATTTTATAGACAGAATGCTCAATAACTAAATTTATAATATCTTTCGAATAATTCATGCTACATGAAATAATATGATTTAAATTTTTTAAACAATAACAAATTAATAAAATAAGACAAAAAAGTTTTAAAAGATAAATATTTCAGGACAGTTATTTGACCCACTAAATATTTGAAATTATTTTTCAAATATGCGCTCTTAATTTTTCACATTTTTTGTGTATTTAGCTTGGTTTTTTATTTTGTAAACTTAACAGCGTGAATAGAAATATTCTATCAACATTTTAATGATACATTATATAAGGACATTAAAGCTGAATTGTAGATGAAAATAAATTACAAATTTAAAGGATGCAAACTTTCAAATCGGAATATGAAAGAAGTATCAAAACAAACATCAAGTGAAATGTGTTAAAGTATTTAACTAATTTATTCGTCTAGTGTACATGCACCAACATACTTTTCATTCAGTTTACTTAGCCTTGTGTAATGAAAGGAACTGAACTGACAAGAAGTCTATTTAAAATACCTCTGTTTTTAGTTAACTGAGACATTTTTCTTCTAACTTTTTATATATTTGCTATTGGACTCGGCTTCCTCTTAACTCGGCTGCCCCGTGGACACTAGTGCATGTAGCATCTGCACCATGGATCTAGATTTTGTAGATCGAATCAGGAAGGTAGTACTATGAATATTCGGTTACGAGTAGTCTAGCAGTCTTTACTGGAAACGCTTTAAATTTAGTATCATTTATTTCAAACCCAGATGAAAAAAGTCGTAAAGTAACAGTATCTGAGTCTTGATCCCCGCAATTCTTGATGATTTCTAAAAATTTTCGAAAAATCTCCTGGCTGTCCTGCCATCATTTCATAAGCCACTTTCACCATCTTGCGATTTATCGTCATTCAGACGCAACTCTTTCTGAACTGTGCATAAATATGTGTATTATTTTGATAGCAACTATTGATTTTTCTTCATCCAATTTTTTTGACATTTATTCATATCCAGTCGATGATAAATGTAGATGAAATATTCAAGAAACGAATAAGTGACTAAACCAAACTAAAAAATCTAAAGTATCTTAATTTATTAGTTTTCTAATGCATTTCTCTTCATCGTTCATTGCCTTCGGCGCGGCGCCGGCGCGGCGCGGCGGTGCGCCGCATATAGCATTCAGAAGATAAAGATCACTTAAGGCATAGGCATATTTTTCCACCTCCCATAGTTAACTGTAAATTCTGTTTGACTAAATAAATTTCATCTTTATATCTAAGTTGTGTTGGTACGATCATACACTAATTTTATTTTTAAAACACTTGTTTTTTTAAACGGACTTATCTTTATTTTCTTTCGCAAATTAATATCGGATTTTTTTATAGCACACCCACACTAAAGAGAAATCCTATGGCACATATTACCTAACTTTAATAATCCTATTTCCGAAAGTACAAATAATTATGTATATACTGAAGGACTAAAGTGCCTGAATCCCTGTTCGAGGGCTTGCCCCTCAGGCAAGCCCTAGGGGCAAGCCCTCGAACAACGAACTATTTGCGGGATTAAATGAGTCACTTTAGTTCCAAGATATATAATATATTATTTTCTACGCACATGTTAAAAATGAAACTTTTAACACTGTCTACTAGCCATAAAAATTGTACTTTAAGGCACTAGTGCCTTAAAATACCTAAGGCACTAGTGTTAAAAGTAAAATGTAAATTTTTCGAATTTTATTTATTTCAATTTGAACAACTTGAAAAATAAATTCCTTCCTCAGTTCTGTTGTTCTTCGTGGTTAAGGAGGATTGAATAGAAACAACAGCATATCCAGTTGATGTTGAAGCATCATCGGCTGATGTCGTTTGTACTGTGATTTTTCGAGCAATATAATTTTTATTTTCCAAGGAATCCACGATGTACCCTTCTGCAACGGTTGAGGATTTCCATCCTCCATGCCACTTAATTGTCTGCAGATTTGCTCCAGCATCGGCACGTAAGCTCTCTGAGGAACGGCGAAATCAATGCCCCGTGTATATCGTTGAATTTGGAAGTTGCAGAAATCTTGCTATAACGGCAGGAAACGAACGAACGTATTAATTCCGATCGGATTTCTTGTATATTTACCTTTTACCCATTTTAGGAAGAGCCGCCGATGTCCGACATCTGCTACACGAAGATCAGTATATTTTCGATAAAAATCCAAATAAAATTTTTCAACGATAGTGAAATTTCGTGGTACCTTGGTTTTGGTATCTGATATTTTAATAACTAAAGAAGTCTCCATATCTTCCAGGTTGTCAAGAGTCAACTGACAAAGCTCCTCCCTGCGGCAGGCACCAAATACTCCTACAATCGTAGCTACTTTCAACAGAAGGTACTCATCGTCCGGTGCGCACTTCAGAAACTTCAATTTGGTCTCTAGTAAAAAGTTTTGGTTTTTTTTCTGGCCTGGTAACCCTTTCCTTGATGCTTCAAGTAGGCAATCAGTTTAAAATGTTTGCTGATATCTACGTCATTATCCTTCGCATCTACCGTCCCTCATTACACTTTATAGTATACAACTTTTTCCCAATCGGTACAATTTTTAAAGAAGTTATCTAAAAACATGGTGATTCAGCCGACCCTGGCTAGCCGCTCGAGCTCATCGCCTTGATGCGTTATTACAATTTTGTACCGATCGGTGACAAGCAAGAATCCGTAAATTGGTTCTTTCTTTCGGTTTTAAGAAGAAAAATGCCTAGAAATCGTATTTCAAGTACAGTGTATGTGTAGTGGTACACCTTGCTGGCAAAGGAGGCGAAAAAAGGGGGCAATATTCATCGGAAGAAGCGAATCAGGGGGTGAGTCCACATAAAATTATATGCCAAAATTTCAAATATACATAAATACCTGGTTATCTTAAATATATGGAAAATACTCTCAAACTTCTAAAACTAACTATATTAGAATAAAATAGAGTGCGAACGGGTTACAGTCAAAAATTACTAACAAACTGATATTTATATACGAGGGCATGACAAAACATTGTTACATTTGTCGTCTGTGCACAATTACACAGAATCAAACAATATATTTGGAATTGAAATATATTATATCGAAATGAATATAAGTAATAAGCAAAAGTTAGCGATACGAGCTATTCGAACTGTTCTCTAGTAATCTCGTCTAATCGTACATCCTACCAAAGAAATACTATTCAATGACAAAAAGTGGTTACATAACACAATCAAAAGGCTGACTAAGCTAAGGAAATATATACTGGTCGGCCTGCACATTTATTAATGTTTTACATAGAATAAAACGTTTATACCATATAAAGGAATATAAAGAATAGAAACAAATGGTTATAATGCTTTCGTATTATCACGTTTTCGATATTTGATCTCCGTATGGGGCACATGTGGGACTATAAACTACAATTCGATTTGATGCAAATATTGCAAAACAAAAAACTAAAAGTTATATTTAATTATGATCCACTGACTCATACTGCAGATCTATATGAAAATTTAAGAGTATGCTGAGTATGGCAATTGCATAAGGTATTAACATATGAACAGAATAAACTTATCTACAGGATAATAAATAAAACTCAAAAATCAAATATTATCATAATAATTTCAAAGGATATTCATAGCCACAATACTAGAGAGTTTATGGGAAATCGTACTGTTATTATTACTAAAATGCAATTATCCTCAATACCAGTGTTCAAAAACACTGTATAGAGGAATAAGGACTATGTATATTGTAATTATTGTTATTACTGCATTAATAAATAATTAAAAAAAAAAAAATTTAAGTAAGTCGAAGAGTGCCCTTTTCTCACGAAATTAACCCCTAAAAACTAGCCACAAAAGCAAGCTGACTCATAATTTACGAGCGACTAAAACCCAAGTTGGGTATTATTATAGCTTTGCATGCCCCTCCGTTCGCTTTGCTCGCCATGGGGGCTCAATCAACAAGAACTAACCAAAACTAATCCAAGGCTAACCCAAAATTAGGGAAGAAAAGGTAAATTAAAAGAAATTTTGCTAGGACGTAGACATGGATTCGTGTCGCATCGCGCGCAGTATTTTGAATTGCAACTTGGGATTTAGCCGCTCGTCATAAATTTATCGGAAAGTTATCGTTCGGCTTTGTCGAAGCGATGCAACCCTCTTATATAAAATCATTGCATTGGAGGTAGCGAATTATTACACTCTTGGTTTCTATTCAAAACAGAAATTACAGTATTTGCAGATACTGTAAATATGCTAAAAAATCGTTGCATTTGCAGATGCAGTACAAAGCATAACCAGGGTTAAGCAGCAAGCAAAAAGGTGAATAGTTCGTTGTATTAGCAGATACAATCGATCGTACCCACTGTCTGCAATTGCAGTTGCAGTTAGTGAACATATTCATGAACCTATTTGTCTGTTCAAAGACAGAAATTGCAGCATTTGCAGATGCTGTAAATAGGCTAATAGATCGTTGCATTTGCAGATGCAATCCTCTCAAGCTAGCTGAGGAAATAACCTATCCGAATCAAGACTTACCCACAGCAGAAGCACCAGATGGTCCTAAACAAAGTAACGACCACCCAGCTTTATTATAGGCAAAAAAAACCGACGAAATCATACCTGCGAGGCCAGAACTACATACTCAGATAATTTTTAGATGGGACAATTACTTATTAAAAGGACTAATAGATAAAAAAAAAAACAAACAGTATGATAGAGAAGTATCCACCAGCTGCCAACTGCAATGTCCTCAGACCATCAAAATTAAATCTCGAAGAGAGTACTAAATCCTGCCAAGACAACTACTGTATCAATTACATAAACAACTATAGTCTGTGGGATTAGTGCCTTAGCACTCCCTTTCAATAATTTAACTAGCCAACCGTCTGAACTAGAATTATTATACGTTCAAAATTGGCAGAAATTAAAGGTAAACAGTTCAATAATAGAGCGGGTACAGGATTATAAAATCCCTTTCAATAGGACACCACTCCGGTTAGCAAAGTAGAACATAGGACGGCAAAAAAATTAATTTCAAAATACGCATTCTTGGGGAAAACTGATCTTAAAGATGCATATTTCCTTATCCCTATGCACAGTAGTCAAAAAAATTGTTAAGGTTCGTTTTTTGCAACGTACTATACCAATTTAATTGTGTTTCATTTGGTTTATGTACAGCTCCATATCTTTTCACAAGACTGAAACCAGTTGTAACATATGTAAAATTAAAGGGTATAAAAACTGTACTCTACTTAGTCGATTGGCTAGTTATTGGTAATTCAAAAGAGAATTGCTTAAAAGTATAAATAAAATTACACAAACATTACAAGATTTAGGTTTTATATAAATTCCGAAAAAAGCGTAGTTATTCCCGCGCAACAATGCTCATTTTTGGGGTTTATACAAGAGAAAAGGGACCTACTAGCAGAACAGTCTATTATCTTTTACCCTGAAAAATACTTTTTCACATCTCCTTGCAGAGAGAAACAACCATTGTGAAAGAAAATTTCCCTGGCTGTAGGGAAATTAGGAAGTCTCCTGAGAAATTAAACTGATTATTTTTTATTGCAAACTATAGAACAGTGAAGAAGAAATCGATACGTATTTTTTTATTTCCACTAAAGATGAATATTACAAGAGCTATACCAGTTTTTAGTTTTGTATATAGATATACTATGCATGGTGTGACGTAAGAATTCATGTGTATTATGACGTCATAAGCACATCTCAAGGCGTTGTATCTGCCTCATTTTTCAGCTTATGGAAAAAAGAAAAAGCACGTGTTCACTTATTTTTCATGGGCTATCGAAATCAGTAATAATAAAAAAAAATTAAAAAAAAAATTAAAAACTGATGAAATTTCCTCATTGTCAGGAGAGCCTTTCAATAACAAAGCGTACCTAATGAAGTGATAAAAGTGATTAGTTATTCATTGACAGTTAGCGCCCTCAAATAATACGGAAATACTTACAATAAATAGGGGAATTTCTGTTTTTCTAAGCGCCAACAAATATATAACAAAACCGTAAACTTACTCTTGAGCTCCTAAACATTCAATTGTTGTTCGGAGTCATCCTACTCTACCATGAACTCACACAAATCTGTACTTTCTCCAATATTGAATATTAAACAAAAGACGAAGCGGTTATAAAAAGGTTTCTCAATGGAACATTCAACATAAGACCCCCAAAACCAAAATATTCAATTACTTGGGATGCCTACCCAGTTCTACACCGCTTAAAGAGCATGTACCCTTACGAATCCTTAAATCTACAAATCTAACTTTAAAGCTAGTAACACTCTTAATACTAATAACGGCACACAAATCACGGACAACCCGGAAGTAAAAATAGACAATATTTTTAAATATGAATACATAGTTGAAATCAGATTCCCGGACAAAATAAAAGCAAGTGGCTTAAACAGGCTTCAACCTAATTTGATATTACCTTATTTTACTAATCAACCTGAACTATGTATAGCCACACTATTAGAGACTTACATAGAAGGCACAAAAGGAAAAAGGGTGCTACCAGTCAATAAAAGGTGAATAGTTCGTTGTATTAGCAGATACAATCGATCGTACCCTCCACTGTCTGCAATTGCAGTTGCAGCTAGTGAACATACCTATTTTTCTGTTCAAAAACAGAAATTACGGCATTCACAGATACTGTAAATATGCTAATAGATCGTTGCATTTGCAGATGCAATCGATACCACAAGTAGCAAAACCAAAGAAAATATAATACTCACTCACAAAAAGCCCTATCACCCAGACAGCAGTCAAACCATTAGCAGATGGGTCAAGTTAATACTAAAAGCCAGCAGTATAAACACGGACATCTTTGGGGCACACAGCACGCGACACGGGGCAACTTCAACAGCTCAAAGAATGGGAGTTACATTACAAACCATTCAGAAGACAGCTGGCTCGACAGAAAAATCAAAAGTATTCTCAAAATTCTATAACAAACTTGGCGTGGGTAATCCCACTGGATTTGCATCTTGTTTATTGAACCACAATTTCTAAGGAATCATATAAATATTAAGCTACAATTATAACTTACTTACCAACTTGTTATCACATTACATAAGAATATTGGTTTAGTATTAAAAATAAGTTAAAGGTTAATATCAGTTAAGCGTTAAACATGATATATGTACCTTCATATGTGTGTTATTAAATCTAATGGTTATAAATTTTAATTTTAGTTTATAAAAAGGGCCTTACAAATCTAGGACTACAGAAATATCGCAATTTTCACTTAATGTAGATTACATCGCAAATACTTTAAACATCTACAAAGTGTAATGAGGGACGGCGGAGATGCGAAGGATAATTACAAGATCAATCGACTTACCTGTAAGGAAGATCGATCGGAATTATCCGAGCATCTCCGCCGTCCCTCATTACAAACCCACCCAGTCTTTACCTTCTCCCTTTCACCCCAAATGCAATGTAATCAAAAATCTCACGAACCAAAATTGTAATGACGCATCAAGGCGATGAGCTCGAGCGGCTAGCCAGGGTCGGCTGAATCACCATGTTTTTAGATAACTTCTTTAAAAATTGTACCGATTGGGAAAAAGTTGTATACTACAAAGTGTAATGAGGGACGGCGGAGATGCTCGGATAATTCCGATCGATCTTCCTTACAGGTAAGTCGATTGATCTTGTAATTATTTACACGTAGCATAGCTTTGATCATTTAATAATGGGACCAAAGAGAAGATGACTTCCATACATTTGCCTTTTCCTCAAAATAGGCCAGGAATATCTTTTCGGAATACTTTCCAGGAACGCCTTTGTTTTCACACCATTTTATAAATTTATTATAAGCAATCTCATATTGAATTCTTGATTTTCCTGGCAGTAAATCCAAGGTAGTTCTGTTAGCAGCCTCTTCTATGTCTTTCAGTGGATCGATTTCTTGTATTTCTTGCATTTTTGGCAAATCACAACAGCCAGCGCTAGACAAGAGTCTAGGAAACACACAGGAGGAGCTCCGAAAATTTCTTTCGTATTCCAGATTAAGCAAAAATAATCGAAACTAACTTTAACTAGCCAAATAAGCGCATTGAGACGAACACGCTACCCAAACTAACCCAAACTAACCCAAACGAACCCAAACTAACCCAAACTAACGCAAACTAACCCAACCTAACCCATACTAACACAAACTAACCCAAGCTAACGCAAACTAACCCAAACTAACTCAAACTAACCCAAAGTAACCCAAACTTAACCCGCACTTAACCTAAACTAACCCAAACAAATCTAACTATGATTTTGGACGTAGCAAAATATCGGCCCCAAAATAGAGCGAGCCCCTAGGGTCCAAAATATTTTTAACGGTTTAAGGGGCGCCCGTCGAACGTCAACCCTTTCGGACGTCAGATCGCTCTTTTTTTTCGCACAGCCTCGCCCCTAGGGGCCTCGAGTTTCTAATGTCCAGATTCGGTCGTCTCACCACCGAAAACCTCCGACGCCTGATTTTCGTCGAACTAGGCCTTGCCCGACAATTTGCCGAGTTCTATTCCGAGCTCACGTTTCCCAATACAAAGAATTTCAGATCCCAGAAAAATGAAAATTTTCAGACGAACTTTACATTTTATCGAATACCTACCTTAATTCAACTCCTATCGAAAAACTGTATAGGAATTTTTCGATAGAAGTTAACTGTCGTTTTTTTCTAAGCCGTACGTACCCCGGAAATTTTCGATTTTTTTTTGAAAATACCCGTTTTCATGACGGAATAGATTAAAGGGGTCCATTTACATGTCATTAACGTAGAAAATAATTTTTTAGAAATCCTACACGTCGTCCAAAATGGCGATCTTCCGTTTTCGAAATCGATGGAGCCCGATTACGGGAAATGGGTTTGTCGGATCGAAAATCACGCAGAAAACTTTTTTTAAGCCAAATCCGTGAGTGTGCTCTTCGGAGGGTCTCGTTCGCCCATCACCAAAATTCGACCTCGTCCGGCTCCTATCGCAGAACCTATTTGCGGTAGGTTTCCGCCGACGTCAGATTCGAACTCGGCATCGTCGAAAACCCCCCCTAAACCGAATTTGAACTCATTCGGACGTCAAATCCCCTTGGCCCCTAAATGAGCCCCTAGGTCCCAAAAATGTGTTTTCCGTGTATAGGACCGCCCTCCGAACAAATTTCGCACAATCTCGCCCCTAGGGGTCTCGACTTTCTAATGTCTAGATTCGGTCGTCTCATCACCACAAACCCCTGACGGCTGATTTTCGTCGAACTCGGACTTGCCTAATTCTTTCGCTCGGAAATTTTCGGAGCTCCTCCTGTGTGTTCCCTAGACCCTTTACAGCGCGCTAGCGTTTTAATAAAACTGACAGAACCTTTCAAATTTTCAATTTTGCTGTAAATAAATCAGCTAGCAATGATGGTTGCTAGTTTTTATTGATAAATAAATGTGATCTTCGATAATTTAATATAAATATACGATGCTATTAGAAACTACCTGGATGTAAGAGATTCTAAACATTTAGTTTTTAATTATTGTATGTTTTTATTGCCGTGTGTAGAAAAAAATATTAATGATATTTGTGTTAAAAGTATTTTTAAGGCACTCATGTGGTTTGCAGCACTCGCTTCGCTCGTTCTGCAAATTTTCACATGCGTGCCTTAAAAATTTACTTTTAACACATATCATAAACAACTATTTTCGGCCTAGGTCGGAAATAGTAATTTGGTTTTTATAGCGTACAGTAACGGATTACCGCTTGAGAAAGAATGTTACCGCGCAACGCGTAACGAAGCGCGGTAATCTTTCGAATACGGCAATCTTTCGATTTGTGAGGGGAGCAGCAGCAGCCCCGTGGTATGTGAGGAATGCTGATTTATTCAGAGATTTAAAATGGATTCCACTAAGGGACTATCTCCATGGTAGGATTCGAAAGTTCTACGAGAGAATTCAAATTCATCCAAATGAAGAGTTAAAGGAACTTACAAACTATACACCAGGAGACAACTCCACAAGACTGGGGAAATATAGAAGACAAAAGGACTCTATGACCCTAATATTGGGATGATTCAGGACAACTTACCAACATAAATTAACATAGACATTTAAGATTCTGCAAATGTAGTGTAAATTATGTAAAATTTGAGACAACATAAGATGAAGTTCTGGTTAGAATGATTGAAACTGTAAATAGTGTAAATAAGAACAAATAAAAATGTAAATTGTACATAAAACCTGTAAGTAACGTGTATAGAATAGCTAAATATAGGAAAGCTACCACTAAAATTGGACATACACTTGAGATTGGCCCTTAAACATAAGGTCACGCCAAATGTCAAAACCCAAAGGGTTATACAGTATAAATCAAGCATGTAAATAATGTATAAAACTACTACTGATACATTGAGAAGAACATAAGTACTAAATAAGTGGGCAAAAGAACCAAGATTGCTAAAACTAGTGAGGTGCCAGCAACACAGCGGCAAAGAGGGCTTTTAACAACTAAGATGACACTGCTAAAAAGGCTATGGCCAGTGGCAGTAGTTATGCAGGCAGCATGGTAGACCTGCCTGCGGTGGAGGTTTGGTTGGTATGCCTTCGGGAGAGCCCAACACTACCCCCAAAGCCTAAGGGGGTGCTGCGCATAAGGGAGCGTTCCTCCACCTGACAAAAAAAAACGGCAATCTTAATTAGCGTTCAAAAAACACACAGAACTTTTTCCACAGCCGCATTTAAAAAAATTGAATACACATTTTTTATATATTATATTCGGTCCTATTTAGAACAGAAGTGCCAGCAACAACTGTAATAAACGCACGCCTGTCATTTATTTATTTTCGGTTGCCATGACTATTCATAGTACACTCGACGAAAAAAGTGAGAATTTTCTTTTCCATGTTCGCTCTAGAGCGTAAAATAAGGATCCGCGGCATTCGTCGATTTTGCGATTTCATTTGAATTTACTAAATAGTTATTTTGCCCGCTACCCAAGGAATTGACTTACTGCTATTTCGTCTTCTTCAAAAATATCAATATTTAATTTTTTTTTCGATCGCAGAAAAACTAGTATGTATACTTCGGAATAAAAGCGCATTGTCGGTCTTGATTATTGCTGGCTTCAGCAGCGCCTCGTCCAGACAATTTCACTATTGGCTGAGTATGTGTAACTCTTTCGCCTAAGTACAGGGTGGCTTGAATTCGAATCTATGTATGGTAAATTGCGAATTTAGGTGCCTAACAATATGCCATTTAGAAAGTTTTCAAATTCCGAGTATTTTCGGAGACATCCGGAAAAACCGAAATATTGAAAAATCGTTTTATTTTTTACCTAAGCTTATTTAAAACCGGCCTTCAAATTGAATTGCACTTTTCCGCTCTATCTAATGGTGGCAGCCAGTTTGGAATCCGACGATTCGACTTCAAGCGATTATCAACTTTCTTTTTTTTTAAATACGAACTTTTATTTTTTTATCCTTTTCAGATGATATTGGCGACGAATTTTTTTAAATCCTTTTTTTGAACTTTGTTTAATTATTTATTTTGCTTTGAGGTAAAAATAAACGAACCTGTTTATCTAATTTTACTATTTTTTGTTTTGTTTTTAAATAAAGGTTCAAATTTTCCACTTTACACAAATCACAACATAAAATATTTTTATAGAATATAAAAATTTCAAAAGTAACAAACTATTTCAAAATTTTTCCAGAGTAAAATAAGTAATTTAAAAAAATTATAAAAACAAAAATTAAATAAAAAACTAAAAAATGAAAACACATAGTCATATTAATAACGCCAGTATCATTCTGAAAAACGATTAACAAAAATTATTGTCCGTATTTAAAAAAGAAAGTTGATGATGAAGACTTGAAGACGAAAAGTCGGATTTCAAACTGGATACCACTATAGGACAGAGCAAAAAAGTGGCAATGGAAAAGTGTAATTCAATATGAAATCCGCATTTAAATAAGCCCAGGAAAAATAAAACGACTTTTCGAAATTTTGTTATTTTGCGGATATTCCTGGAAATACTCGGAATTTTAAAACTTTCTAAACGACATATTGTTAGGCACCTAAATGCGATATTTTGTCCTAATTTAACCAACACTGTATCTCTTACGGCTTTCAAGATCCCCATACATAGACTCGAATTCGATCCATCCTGTACAAAAACCAATATCAGATAATTTCATACCTTTTAGGAGAAGGCTCATTGGGGGACGAAAGCTCATTATCATACGAGGTAATTTTTTTCTCACCACAAACGTTAATCAATTTACCGCTGATAATTAAATAATATGGCGAATTAAATTTAATAACGTCCGCGGCGCGGCGTATCTACCGTTTTGATCGTGTGGTCATGGCTTACTCAACATTTTTGAAATTAAAAACGTTCTTCGAGATTACTCTTTTAAAACTAGAATATTATTGCTTAGCAGCGCATGATCGGCCACAGCCGGTGTGTAATTGATTATTACTCACTAGCGTGAATAATAGACATCATTATTTATTCGCATGCAAACGAAACTGTAACAAGCAATATACTACAATAAGCACATTGTTTAATAGTCATAGAAAAAAGGCATTTATTATAGTTTTCATTTAGATTTGTAAACACTAAATATTTATCTAATAAATAATAAATTTGTGTGTCAGATTAAATATTGTTGAGAATACATAAAAATTTACAATGAAAAAAATGCGCTTAAATTTATATGTAAAAAAGAAACTTATATTTCTTCTATATAGCTATTTTGAATTTATTTACCATTGATATACACGAACAGAGAAGGTTACGTGAGCCGTATATAATATCTTTCAACAACTAATGGACGTGATTTATGACGAATCGTAAAAAAGCCGATATTTCTGTGAAACTGAAGACGTGAACGAATTGCTTGCAAGGCGATGGCAAACCAAGAAAAAATAATATGTAGAACAATAATTAACCGAGAGAGTTCGCGAAAGAAAGATTACTATTATAATATGTTGATAACTGAATGCTAATATCCAAATCGAAATTAATGAAAATTAAAACTTTTTTTTCCCAATTTTAACCCTCAACTGGTGTTGTAATTTTTTGTAACGTAAACTGCGTGCTGGGGTCTGGTGGACCACAATTTTTTTTGAGGGACTTTTCAAGCATATCGTTAAAAATATATATTAATTTTGTTGTTTTGTAATAAAACTTGTGCATTGCTATTTTCATTAATTTTTATTCAGAGGCTATAAGAATATAATATAGGTAATGTATTTTTCAAGACTTTTTGACCACATAAATAACCATTTCCAAACACTTCATAAAAAATTCAAAGCATATGTATTTTCCAGATATTTCTGTTTTACTTAAAATGCAAGCAGCTGAAATGTGCAAACAAACTAACTAAAATACATTGTTTTTAACAAAACTGCAAACAGTATTTTCTATCATTTTTTATATGCAATTCTTGCAAACGAAAGATCTGCAGTCGCCGCACATGGGTCGAGTACATTTGCTGCAGGACATTCTGGTTTTTTGTTATTTTTTCGATCACTGATGCCACATCTCTTTCGTTTCTGGGTCTGAATATTCAGTTCTTCCCTCTCTCTACAAGTATGGGCTTATGGAGTATGCTGCCAATAGCGGAACGAAGTTCCCTATGTAATCGAGAATTACACAGTCTTATGTTGAAATATGGTTCCGCAAGTTGTCTAGCAAGAATTTTGTTTCTCTCTATGGCTTTGTTGTTTTTGTAACATCCATGCAAAACATGTGTATTGACACCTGCAATATTCAATATTGTAAAGAAAATGGCCATGCGCCGTCGTCTAGTTCGCCGATTTGTAGAATATGTGGTACATATTTGATCTAGCCCATCCACACCGCCTTTTGTTTGGTTATAGAATGAAATAACTTCAGGTTTATCAGATTCTTCGTCCGTACTTTCGGTGTGCTGCATCGACGATATCAGCACCACTGTCTTCCCTTTCTCTTGCACGTAGGAAACGATAGTGTAGTGAATGGTAAAACCATAAATTGAAGATCTTTCTGCTCTTTTCCGATCTAGAAGGAACTCTTTAAGTATCTCTTTTATATTTCGTTTGAGCATGCCAACCTAGGTGAGCCCTCTTTTTTAGTTCATCCATGACTTCTATCGATGAAAACCAGTTGTCTGCTGTGACGTTTCGGTTTGAGTTAGCAATAGGGCGAGCTGAGACTAGTGTTGGTTTCATGAAACCTCTCTCTTCCATTTGTTAAGGAAAAGCGATCACTATCCTTACCGCAGGAAACCGAGGACTCAACACCGTGCTGTGGACGGTCTTCGGAAAATCCCAAACCGAAGAAGGCCAGGTGTGGACCTTTTCAATGGACAAGGCCTCATTCGTGGATATGTCACCATTCTTTGGCATAGGAAAATTAAGTTCCGCGTCAAGGAAAGAGGCATCCAACCAAAGGCACCCGAGCAGGAGTCAATCCCAGAAACGTGCCAACAAGAGGGCACAGAAAAACCAAAAACGGCTCAAGGCGTCCGCCCTCTGAAGAGGATAGCACCTGACACGGCCATGGAGACGGAAGACGGTGGTGTCACTCCAGAAGAGTCTTCAAAGTAGAGGGCAATCTCAACTTCCTGCAGGTAAATCTGCAACATGCAAATACCGCCTCGGCCGTGCTATGTCGCAGATTTGAACATGAAGGCCTCGACATCGCCCTCCTGCAGGAACTTTGGACCAACGAAGGGAAAATTGTAGGCCTCAAGTCCTGCCAAGGTAAGTTACTGTACTATAGGTCAGCTAATAAACCTCGTGCATGTATCAGTCATAACAATATGATTAAATGTACTCTAATCCCGGGGCTATGCTCAGGTGATTTTGTTACAGCTATCCTGTCACTACCCACGAAGGAAGGTGGAAGAAGCATAGTTGCATGTTCCGCCTACTTCCCAGGAGAGGAGCAAAAATGTCCACCGCAGATGCTCAAGGATGTTATATCCTACTGTGAGGAACAGAAGCTCCAACTCATTCTAGGATGTGATGCTAACGCACATCACACGATGTGGGGCAGCACGAACGTCAATGGAAGAGGTGAGTCCCTATTACAATTTATTTTAACAGAAGGTTTATATATTGCCAATGTAGGCAACGAACCAACATTCGTAACGAGAGCCCGTCAGGAGATCCTTGACGTGACCTTAAGTTCTAACAGGGCGAGCGACATGATCCACAATTGGATCGTATCAGATGAACCATCCTGCTCTGATCACAGGCATATTAGCTTTGATTTTAAAATCCCCACCCCTAAAGCAATACTGTTTAGAAATCCCCGTGACACAAACTGGGTATATTCAAATTCCCTCGAAGAAGGTCTAAAAAGGGTAACAGCCAAGGTTAAGGACGCGGAAAATTTAGAAGTCACAGTACAGCTGATTAGCGAAGCAATAGCTACGGCTTATCAGGACAATTGCCCAGTTAAAACCTGGAAACAAAAAGAAAGCACAGTCTGGTGGAACGGAAAACTCGGAACGCTGAGGGAAACCGTCAGAAGGGTATTTAATAAAGCCAAAGCAACCAATGACTGGGACCTTTACAGGTTAAAACTAACAGAGTATAATAAAGAGATACCAAAAACCAAACGGGACTCGTGGAGAAGGTTCTGCGAAAGAGTAAATGAGACCCCAGCATGCGCCCAAATTCACAAAGTCCTAGCAAAAGAAAACACAAACAACAATGTCGAGCTCCTCAAAAAGGAGGACAACACGTACACCAAAACAGCTGAGGAAAGTTTAACACTGCTCCTAAAGGCACACTTTCCGACAGCAACGCAATTAACAGACCCATCTGACCTTTCGCCTAAGCCAAGGCCCCAAAGACCAGGCAGACAGGAGTGGGAAATAGTTAAAGAGCTAGTAACACCTGCGAAGATTAGATGGGCCATCAACCAATTCCAACCATTTAAGTCACCAGGCCTAGATGAAATACACCCCATACTTCTGCAAAAAGGTCAGGACATCTTATTACGACACCTGTGCAGAATATTTAGAGGGTGTCTAGCCTGGGGCGTTGTACCTAGTTTATGGCAACAGGTAAGGGTCCTATACCTGCCGAAAGTTGGCAGAATCTTGGACCGCACACCAAAGTCATATAGACCCATAAGCTTACCTTCTTTTATGCTCAAGACCCTGGAAGGGCTAGTAGATAGGTATATCAGGGATAATACTCTACAGGCGTTCCCTCTAAGTGAACGTCAATACGCTTACCAACCAGGAAAGTCGACAGACCTAGCCTTGGACGACCTAAATAGGCTGCTTTCAAGGTCCATAGAGGACAAGGAGATTGCCGTAGCGACCTTCCTGGACATAGAAGGGGCTTTCAATCACGCCTCAACAGACTCTATCATAAGCGCGTTGGAAAGGAGAGGGACTCCAACAGCACTGCGCAAATGGATAGAAACTAGTCTAAAGCACAGGATAATCTCAGCCACTCTGGGAGAAACAACCACAAAGGCAGCGGTGGGAAAAGGATGCCCCCAGGGAGGAGTTCTATCTCCACTACTATGGGCCATATTAGTGGACGACTTATTACAAAAAGTGTCTGCAGAAGGCTTTTACTGTCTAGGATATGCAGACGACCTAACGATTGTAGTACGAGGCAGATTTGCCAGTACTCTCTCGGAGAGAAGCCAAAAAGCTCTCAAAATAGTGGAGAACTGGTGCAAAGATGAACAACTATCAGTTAACTCAAAAAAGGCGATAATCATTCCATTTACTAGAAGGCGAGCCCTTACAGGACTAAAAGCACTGGCGGTAAATGGAGAAGGAATACCTTTTTCCTAGGAAGCAAAATATCTAGTCATATTTAACCAGAGGCTTACCTGGAAACGACACATCCAAAAAGTAACTCTTAGAGCGCTCACAGTTGCGCTCGGAAGATGCAGAAGGATGTGCGGAAAGAATTGGGGCCTCAATCCCAGAATGACAATGTGGCTATACACAGCAGTGGTAAGACCAATGATAGCGTATGGTTCAGTAGTATGGTGGACAAAAACCATGCAGGCGGAGGCAAAAAGGCAAATAAGTCGCGTTCAAAGGCTAGCATGCCTGTGCGTCACTGGAGCCATGAGCACAACGTCCACTGCGGCTCTAGAACTCCTACTAAACCTACCACCAATCCAAACATACATATAGGGCGAAGCACGCTCCGTCACATACAGGCTATCACAAGGCCAAAAACCGATTATAGGTAGACATAATACCAAACAAGATAAGCTAAACAAAGAAATCAAGGCAGATGACATCCTGGGATTGCCTACGGATAATACCATAGCCAAGTACAGCTTTGTCAAAAAGTACTTGACACATATTCCAAACAGGAATGATTGGAAAAATGGCCCCCAATTAGGGCAAATGTGATCTGGTACACCGACGGCGACGGCTCAAAAACACGGGAAGGAGTAGGAGCCGGAATATATGGACCCAGGACGAAAACAAGAATTTCGATTTCCATGGGCAAACTAGCGACAGTGTTCCAAGCGGAAATAACAGCAATAAAACAGTGTGCAAAGGAAATAAAAAGAAGATATATTTGCAACAAAACAACAATTGCGATCTTCTCCGACAGCCAAGCGGCAATAAAAGCTGTGCAATCCAACAAAATAACATCGAAATTAGTACTGGATTGCCACAATGCTCTGAATGACATAGGAAGTCAACATAGAGTGACACTATCATGGGTACCTGGGCATGAAGGCGATCAAGGTAATGAAACTGCCGATGAAATAGCCCGAGAAAGCTCGTCTAGGCACATGATAGGACCAGAACCGTTCTGCGGGATAGCCAAACCAATCGCTAAAACAGCCATAAAGAAATGGATAGCAGAAGAATCCCGAAAATGGTGGAACAACACTTTGGGACAAAGACAGGCCAAGGAATTTATAATAGGTCCATCGGCCAAACTATCAACAGACCTGCTAAGCTACGGCAGGAAGGCTGTCAGGATAATGGTGGGTCTGCTGACTGGCCACTGCCGGCTGAAAAAGCACCTAAACCTCATAGGTTTGGCAGAAAATAGCGAATGCAGGTTCTGCCAGGAGGAGGAGGAGACGGCATCTCACGTGCTATGCCACTGTGAAGGCTTATCGAGAGTGCGCTCCCAATTACTTGGCGTACCTAAACCAGAAGCTAATAGCTACACGACGGAGCCACTATCAAGTTGCGGGGTCCAATCAGAAAGACAAAACTGGATGAAGCTCTATAATATGGAGAGAGTCACAATAGATCCGTCGGGTCGCGGTGACAAGGAGGCTCAAAGGCCATCTCTCCCAATCTGTAATCTGTAATCCTTACCGCTGTAAATATAGCCATTATAGAAATAGTGGGTACGTGAGTCTGTTAGGCAGTGGCGGCTCGCGGGTTTGAAAAGTGGGGAAGAGCTTCCGACATCGACAGAGGGAACAGCGCCGCAGTCTAAAAATTTTTGGGGTCCACGCCCAAACTGCCAAAATTTGTTAACAATTATTACCGGTATTTTTTAGGTAAATCATCAAAAAAAAATATTCATATTGTATTAGCAACAAATCACTTTGTTGCTAATACAAATGTCTACGAATAACACACTAAAACTAGAATATATAGAAAATATCTCTTGTATAATACTATAATGGATCAACCGTTGAATGTAAATAAAAAATAATTCCAAGAATTCACGGCGGAATGTCCCCTAATAAACTCACAATAAACGAAACAACGTGCTTTCGCGCTGATCTGAGAATGGAAGTGCTACATCCAGCTCTTCCAATCATTGCAAACCAAACAAATGTACGACCATTACGATGTCATCGTTGTCATGGCAACCAACTATATAGTTGCGCTTATACTTTTGATGACTCGACGGCTCTCGAGCGATGCCTCTTCCGTAAAGGTCTACACAAATGATTAATGAAATTGCCACTGCTATCGGCGCGTACGCGAAAAGAAATAGACATTTTTATGTGGGTTCACCTCTGTTCTATTCGATAGTGGAGTTAACGGGCAATGTGCGAGATTCTTGTTCTAGTTTTATGAGCTTTGATTTTAATTTTTGGAAATAATTGAATTATTAGTTATTAGGGGGGTAACGGGAAACAGATTATTCCTAAACTAAGAACATTTTATCATTGATTCTTAAAATATATTATTTTACTGATGAATGAATTAATTGTATTTCTTTAAATTACATTTTCTTGAGGAAGTGGCACTTCCCCTACTTCCGCTGAATAGCCGCCACTGCTGTTAGGGCCATCACTTTTAGAACGTATTTTCTAGGTTTATTGGGGATGTACATACGAAATCTACATCTGCCTCGAAATCCTATCAGCATTTCGTCGATACATGAAAACTCCCCCATCGAATAACAGTTTTGGCCATTTTTAACAAAATTTTCAAATATCCAGGATACCGCTGCAGTTCGATCATTATTTTTACGTTCTTCTCTATCGTGTGCATTGTCAAAGATGAAACCAAAGCAACTGAGTTAGCATATAAAATATTTACACGTTAATATTTAGTAAACAAACTTTAGAAAGGCAAGCAACACATATACTCTTTTCAAGGACATAATGCATCTGAATATATCCCGTCCAGTTCTGTCCATTGCAAAAATTACTTGAAGGTCTTCATCATTTGACTTGAAAACTGAAGAGTAATACAAGACAGCGAGAAAGGCCTAAATTCTACATTTGTCAGCTCTCTCAGTTCCGTTCTATCAGGATCGCGAACTTTTTCTTGGAATAACAATATCTTTTCATTTGCCCGTATAATTACTTCATTTCCCATTTCTTCTGTGAAAAGAAAACCATATTTTTAACGGATCAGCGACATCGCCACATTTTGCAAGACACTTTAGACCCGGAAGAACTTTTACTAAGTTGTTTTTTTTTGGTTCTTATATTTAAATTTTGGTTGGCAGGAACGGCAGACCATTTATATCGATTTTTACCGAAATAAAACTTTCGATTCGTTGTTTCTGTACTCTTTTCCTTCTCGTTAATTTCATTGCTTTCCCGTTGTTCGGTTTCATCCACCTGTTCCTCCATCTCAGAATCAGTGCTGTGGTCACTATCTGGGGAAAAATCACTATCTCTGTGGTCTTCATAATCACTCAAGTCACTTTCAACTTCATGAAGCCATTCGCTTAATTTGTCCTCAAAATTAGAATCATCATAACGCACACTTGTACTCGTCATCTTAAACATAAAACGCTACTGGTGGCGTTGCGGTGCCACACGGGCCCCGAAACAACTTTATGCTCGCTTGAGTCACTTGTTAGAGCACTACTAAATCAAAACTAGCGCGCGTCTAACAGTTCCTTTTGGGTGACCTAACTTGAAGGTAGATGGCGCGGCTAGGCCTAAATCGTAACTTTGCACATTTTAGATACTTCTCAATAGTGCTGGGGGGGGGGTCTAACGCCAGTTGAGGGTTAAATTAAATTGTAGTAATTGAAGAAATGTCAGGCGGAAAAAAGTTAAACCGAACAAATATACGTCCTCAGAGTAACCATACCCATCTTCTTACAAAGTCGCTCGAGTACAAGCTGTTACAAGTACTCAATAAGTAATTTAATTATTCGGCGAGCCCTAAATCTTTATCAGAATTTTCGAATATTTCCAATTGTAAATTTCATTAATTAAGGAAAAACAATTTTTTGGATCACATGTAAACATGCTTAGCCACCGCTTTGAGACTAGCATTAAATCTTTCATAATTAAGACGTTAGTATCATCCGCCACATCTGAGATAATAAATAACGTGGTTTTCGTCAGATAATGACGAAAACATAATGTTGTCGAAACAATTGTTATCGTAGTAGAAATTGAACAGTTCTACTTTATTAAAAAAAAGCAGCTAAAATCTTACACTGACTTTATACTTACTCATTAAGCGGCCCATTTGTTAGTGTAATGCAATTACCAAAAGTTAAATACTTACAAATTACAAATTCTTTTTTAGTGCGAGACATATATTTTGTATTTGATCACAACGTAACGCAGACAGCATAAATCTAAGTAAAATATGTCGCGATCAAATGAAATATGTAATTCAGATTTCAAATTCATAAAAGGTGTGCGAAACAAAAAGTTTTCCCAACAAATGCAACGCATATGGAAAACGTAATTGAATTTAAACATCATCCTGAATTCAAAATTGGTTTTCACAATTTGTTTGTTGTTTTGTTTATGACTTTATCCATGAAATGCTCTTATGTTAAAAAAAGAGCTAAAATTTCGAATATTATTACAACTGCAATATGTATGTGTTGCTCTACGTGAAAATGTAACATTCTAATATTTCTTTTTAAATTTATGTATGTACAGCGTTATTCATTATAAATGGATACCCCCTTAACTTTGTTATTTTTAAAGATGAGAGCTATTTTTTTATCGACTTGTAGGTAATCATCTTCATTTTTTTATTAGTCATGAAAGTATTGTACAGGGTGTCCCATAAGCAAACGCCAATATAAAGTTACTTCTTTTTATTGAGACACCCTGTATATTACATTTTTGGACCCTCTAGAGAAATCTAAGCATATTTCGTGTATAATATCCTATACCTATCTTTAGCTGTTTACGAAATATTGACAGATGAAAGTCGGGCATTTTGACATTTTGACAGGGTCTAAAATCTGAACTGCACGAGATCAAAGAAAGGGTTTGTACATTCCTATCTTTTCATAAGCTATCGAATGAGAGTAACTATGAATTTAATCGGAGGTTTAAAAGTTACGGTTAATTTTAGCCGCGGGTTAAATCTGAAGTTACGGTCACTCGATAGCTTGTGAAAACTTAAGATCGGAAGGTCCAAACCGTTTTCTTTAATATCGTGCGGTTCAGATTTTAAAGCCTGTCAAAGTATCAAAATTCCCGACTTTCGACTGTCAATATTTCGTAAACAGTTAAAGATAGGTATAGGATTCAAAGACCGGACATTTTAGTCGCATGCTAATACTTGGTTTTAATCACATAGGCGTCTCATTTCGTATGCTCTATTTACGACAGCGATTGACTACGACGATTTAAATATAGTGCGCCAAGCGAGTGAACCTTAACAACGACTGAAGGGGGTAAAGGACTAGCACGTAAAAATCTTGCCTTCCCATAGGCGCGCGAAGTTATTCTTACCATATTATGATTGATAATATTGATTAGTTTAAGACGTTAAAATTAATTACAGTTTTTTTTATATTACAGTCTTATAGTACAAAATATGTCATATAATAATATCTCATTTTTATAATAAGGAAAGTATTCTATGATATTATTTGTTGTATGTATTACATAAATATGTTGTAGTAATAAGTAGAGTTCGTTTCCCGAAGGTTTTGTATTTACGTCATTGATGACGTCGCTTAATTTGGAAAAAAACGGTTTATCGTAGCTAATTCATATAAATTCTCTAGCATTCAATTTTTGTATTAAAAGTTAGGCAATATTGAAGCAAGTATGTTCCAAAACGCTCTTTATAGAACGTTCGGAATTGTTTTGTAATACAAATTTTAATTTAGACAGTTCAGTTAAGAGAGTTATCCGAAATATATAAAAATTAGTTAACCGCGTATAATAATCACCAAATGCAAGAAAAATATAAGAAAGGTTAAAAATCTTCAAAGATATCATCAAATTAAGGGTCTGATGATATATAGGTTGTGTCGATTTTGCAAATTTTCTTTTTTTTCGCTAGAAAAGAGGTGTCCTATAGAGTAGCTTAAGCCAAAAAAATCGGATGATTCGCCATATTTGAGCCGAAAAAATATCCGCGTTTTGAGCCTAAATTGCCCTAGAAGGGCAAACTTCCACTACCACTTTCCCAGGTGTAACGTGAAAATATTGAAATTGTAACGTGAAAATAATGAAATTTTAGTAACCGGCACCGGGGGCCTGGCACAGTGTTTCCAAAAGTTGCACATTTTCTTATGGGGAATAACAGTGTTGTTTACTATTTAAGTATATTTAATATTCCACTTACCGCATAACCCTCCGCTCGCTTCGGGGGCGCAACCAAACAAAACTAACCCAAACTAACCCAAGGCATGCCGGAAATAAAAAAAAATTTTAATTTGTCAGTCAAGAATGCAAATATTTTTTAGTTTGTTTATCCTCATTTGGGAGTGTCTTGGGTTAGTTTGGGTTAGGTTTGTTTGGTTACGCCCCCAGAGCGAGCGGAGGGCCATGTATGAAGTGAAATATTTGACGAATATATACATACAAAGGAATAGTGTAATCGAATGAGTGTCTCTTTTATTCCGATGAATGAATGCAAATGCACATTGAACAATCATCCAAGCAACCACGTTTACCATACGGCGGTCAATGATATCATTATGGCAGGATCGACCATCCCTTCATCTTCATTCAATCGGACTACTGGGGGTCTCGGTTAATAGCAATATGTCCTGGCATGACCACGTTGCTAACGTCGCAAAATCAGCCTCCCAGAAGCTTGGTACGCTATTTCGCAACAAAAAATGTATACATCGCAGCAGTTGCTCTTGCTTTACAAAGCGCAAATAAGACCGTGCTTAGAATATTGCTCCCACATCTGGGGTGCCACGCCAGAGCACACCCTAAAGCTACTGGATTCCGTTCGGAAGATAGTTGTGCGTCTCGTCGGTGACCCGGAGTTGAATCTGGATAGTCTGAAACACCGCAAATATGTGACCGAGAACTCGCTGTTTTACAGATACTTTTACGGCAGATGTTCCCAGGATTTGGCCCGCCTTATCCCGCTACTGACAACGCCTGTCAGACAGTCACGATAGACGGCAAGAGCGCACCGGTTCGTCGTACAACTGGAAACACCTAGAACATCGCTTTACAAGAACTCCTTTGTCTGGCGCACTGCATCACTGTGGAACTCACTCCCAGGACGCATATTTGGATGTAACAAGCAAGATGTCCATTCGACTATGCCGATCGTTTCTTCATATGTGACGTGCACGATAGCATTTAGTCGGATGTCGTGACTGTTACATAGAATCAACAAATAAGTCTTCAATTATTTTAACACCTTATGCATGGCCCTCCGCTCGCTTCGCTCTCTATACGGGGGCTCAACAAATAGAAACTAACCAGATGCTAACCAAAACTAACCCAAAATTTTTATTTTATTTTATTTATTTTGGGTTAGTTTTGGTTAGCACTTGGTTAGTTTCTGTTTGTTGAGCCCCCGTAGCGAGCGAAGCGAGCGGAGGGCCATGCATGAAGTGTTAAAATAATTGAAGATGCTAACCAAAACTAACCCAAAATTTTTATTTTATTTTTTTTTATTTTGGGTTAGTTTTGGTTAGCAGTTGGTTAGTTTCTGTTTGTTGAGCCACCGTAGCGAGCGAAGCGAGCGGAGGGCCATGCATAAGGTGTTAAAATAATTGAAGACTTATTTGTTGATTCTATGTAACAGTCACGACATCTGACTAAATGCTATCGTGCACGTCACATATGAACAAACGATCGGCATTGCCGAATGGACATCCTGCCTGTTACATGCGAATATGCTCCCAAGACATCTGTTCCCCAAACTAACTATTCAAGAACCGTGTCAATCAACATCTTCGCACACACACCGCTCGTCGAGCAATATAGGATGTGCTACTGCCATAAAAAAATCAATCACCTAAATAAAAAAAATAGTAGAGACACTTATAGCACAGCTTATTCACTACCAGCTAGTCAACTATATCGAAATCGGAAAGTTGGAGTGTCGGGCACTGCGCCCTGAGCGATTCAGTTCCACAGTTGAATTTAAAATGAATTTCCGCTTCAAAATACATGACAAATTCGTCCGGGAGGTTCGGAAATTTCGGATTTTTATACAATTGTGCGTTTTAAAATAGTTTTTAAACGGATTTTAGACGATAAAATAGTTATTTATGCTCGTTGCATGTGTAAAGTGAACCTTTTTTTTATGAATGGGAATATTGATAAACAAAATTAATTGAAATTGAATAAAAAAAAGGGTACTTTACACATGAGTAGCATACAAAATTTTTTCTACTACCGATTAATATATGAAAAAACAAAAATAGTACCAAATTACTTTACGCACTAGTGCGTAAAATAAATTATTTTACACACTAGTGCGTAAAATATATTATTTTAGGCATTGCCCTAAATGTTGAAAAATATGTCAGATTTACTTTACGCACTAGTGCGTAAAATAACTTATTTTACGCACTGCACATTAAAAAAGCCTATTTTACGAATCTTAGAGAGTGCGTAAAGTGAGTACTTTACGCACGGTAGTAGAAAAGGCATATTTTAAATTAAACGAACTGTCAAAAGTATTATTCAGATGGCCAGGCGTTTAAAACAATATTAAGTCATGACCCTCTTCTAAAATTTGCAAAACTTGGTTATTGACTTTCCCAAATCAAAGGATGCCGCCGCAAGATGACTAGCTGGTAGTGAATAAGCTGCGCTTATAGCGCACCATATTTCTAATGAATTTTGCTAACGAAACTACAGTAAACGTCTGGCAACAGTGTGCCTTCTTTTTAAAATCTTTGTTTTGGCAATTGTGACAGTTGACAGTAAAAAGGAGGATGGATATTTACAAGTAAAATTTAATTTTGTTTAATGGGGCTATGGCTATGAGTCGCTTTAAATTAGGACCGGAACAAAACGGAGGTCTCTCGTTCGACGCAAATGTATCCTAGTT
>MU186101.1:63916-94490 GCA_016904865.1 Pissodes strobi | reverse complement strand
GAGGTCCGGTAGCCCCAGGATGATGTTCAGTGCTGCTCCGGGAGTTGTTCTCAATGCTCCGGTAATACCCAAACAAGCCAGCCTTTGCAGTCTGGCCAGTTTCTGGGCATTAGTGGCTCTGGCTACCGCTGGCCACCAGACCACGGATCCATAGGAAATCCTCTGTCTTATCACAGCAGTGTACAGCCACTGGAGGATGTAAGGTTTTAAACCCTACTTCCTACCTACCGTTCTCCTTAGTTGCCACATAATCGTGGTTGTCTTATTCACCACCTGTTCAACGTGTGCCTTCCACGTTAATTTGCTGTCTAAAATAACTCCCAAATATTTGACTTGTTGACTTAGGCTCAGTCTCGTCTGGAAGAGTATGGGATGTATAAAACCTGTTAGATTTCGTTTCGTTGTGAAGAGAATGAGTTCGGTCTTCCCTGGGTTTACTGAGAGACCATTCTCCTCACACCAACCTTGGACTATCCGACACGCCATCTGCATAGTGCATACGCTCGCAGACCGTTCTCACGAACTTGCCCGTGATCATTACTAGCCCGTCGTCAGCATATGCTTGTGCGTAGAATCCCTCAAGATTTAACCTTCTCAGGAGGCTGTCCATCACCAGGCACCACAAATGTGGGGAGAGGCAGCTGCCTTGTGGGCAACCCCCTCTTACCCCGGCTTCGACGCGAACTTCTCCCATCGTGGCGCTGATCTTTCGGTCTTCCAGTGCCGTTTTTACCCACTTGACCAAATGAACTGGTGTTCTCTTGGCCTGGAGGGCTTGACAGATAGTTTCCGTTTTAGCCTTATCGAAAACTCCTTCTACGTCAAAGAAGAGCGCTAGCGCCATTTCTTTGTTTTCTATTGCCTTTTCGGCCCTTCTAACTACAGAATGGAGAGCCGTTACAGTCAACTTCCCTCTTCTGTAGGAGTGCTGATTATCATGTAGAGGAGAATCAGTTAGGATCTCTTCCATGATGAACTTGTCAATCATTTTTTTCATTGTCTTCATTAAAAATGAAGTTAGACTTATAGGCCTAAAGGGATGAGAATAGTCTCTCTTCCCTGCCTTGGGGATGAAGACGACATCCGCTGCTCTCCAAGCTTGTGGAACGTACCCTAGTGCTATGCTGGCCTCGAATACTCTCTTTAAGTAAGGGAGTAACGTGTCAAGGCCTGCCTGCAGCATCATGGGTATAATTCCATCCGGCCCTCCTGCCTTATATGGACTGAACTCCCCCACTGCCCAAGTTATGGATTCCTCAGTCACCACACTGCGGGCAAGGTTCCAGTCCATCTCTGGCTCTGGTTCCTCGTCCCAGTTGGTAGTCTGTACCTCTCAGGGGAAGTGGGTTTTTAGAAGAAGCTCTATCGTTTCCTCTCTGTTCGCCGTCCATTGTTCGCCTGTTTTCAGAGAGCCAATCTCTTTTTGTCTTTCCGAGACCAGCAGCTTAAGCAGACGCGCTGAGTCCGAGAGAGACTCCATCTCTCCACAGAATTTCCTCCAGCTGTCTCTTTTTCTGCGTCGGACCTCGGTTTTAAATTTCCTTCTGGCTTCCAGATACACATCCCAGAGCTCCTGCCGCCCTTCCCTGAAAGCGTGGCGGTGTGATCTTCTCACGTCTTTTTTGAAGACGGTCCAGAGTATCACTCCACCAAGGCAGCCTCTTGGCGCTCGCTTTCTTAAGTGGGCACGCTTGTTCATAGGAGTCGATGATTATACTGTTTAGCTTTACCACCTCAATTTCTAGTTCTTGTTTTGATGAAATAGCCTGCCCTAAAGTTCCCATGGACATTACCAGACTTTCCCTAAATTTGTTCCAGTCTGTTGCCCTCGGAATTCTTTTCAGTGGCTTCTCCATCTTATCCGATTTAATTTCCAGGCCAAAGTTGTAGCTTTGCTGAAACTCGGGAAAGACCCAGAGTCGCCAAAAAGCTATCGCCCGATATCACTTCTCTGCCATGTATACAAGCTGTATGAGAGACAGACTTCATAGGATAGAGAAGGTCGTGAACTCACTATCATCCCACAACACGCAGGCTTTAGACCTGGGAAATCCTGCACTAGTTAAGTCCTGGGTCTGACGGAACACATCGAGGACGGATTTGAAAGAAAGCAAATAACAGGCCTAGCCCTGGCTGATCTCAGCTCCGCTTACGACACCGTCAACCACAAAAAGCTGCTGTCAAAAGCCTATGACACACTCAAAGACAACCAACTTGTCTAAATATTAGAATCGTTACTACAAAACAGACAGTTCTACGTGACCCTTGAAGGAATAAAGAGTCGATGGAGAACCCAAAAAAATGGTCTAGCTCAGGGCAGCGTACTAGCACCAATATTGTTCAACCTCTACACTAACGACCAACCAACCCCACCTTTTACCAGAAACTTTGTTTATGCTGACGACCTTGGGGTAACGGCGCAGGGAGCAACATTTGAAGAGGTAGAGCAAAAACTGGAATCTGCCCTAGACCTTACGTCCACATACTACACAACTCTCTGAAGCCAAACCCTTCGAAGACTTAGGTCAGCGCCTTTCACCTTCACTCTCGACAGGCAAACAGGAAGCTGCATGTCACCTGGAATAACGCCGTCCTAGAACATACCGAAAAGCCCACCTATCTTGGGGTCATATTGGACCGCTCCCTAACATATAGGTTTCACTGTGAAAAAACTCGAAAGAAGGTGGAGGCGCGGAACAGCTTTTTAAGGGTGCTCAGAAACAGTAAATGGGGTGCAAAACCAACAGTACTAAGAACTACTGCGCAAGCACTGTGCTTCTCAAATGCTGAGTATGCCTGCCCAGTCTGATCTAGATCGGTCCATGCGAAGAAGGTGAACGTAAGCCTGAACGAAAGGGGGAGGGGAATGTAATTTTCTTAACATCTCATAACTCTCTCCAGAAAAGTGTGCAAAATTTCTTGAATCTAGCAGCATCAAAATGTTTCAACTTTTTGACAAACGGGGTGAAAATGCAAAATTTTCTTATAACTTTCCCCAGAAAAGTGTGCAAAATTTGAAAATAGGCGTGCAAAATTAGTTGAACCTAGCAGCATCAAATTTTTAAAACTTTTTGACAAAAGGGGGGAAAGTGCAAATTTTTAGCACCTTATACATTTCGTCAGAAGAGTGTGCAAAATTAGCCGAATCGAGGGGCATCAAAAATTTTAAATTTTGTAACAAAGGGGGGGAAACGGTCAAGTTTGGCCCCCGTTTAAAAAACTGCTCTAGTTTTCTTTGTGTGCCGTGTGCAAAATGTGTGCAAAATGTATGCAAAATTGTGTTTTTTTTATTTTTAAATTTTGTTAAGGGGGGGGGGGGGGGGGGGGGGGAAGGACTAGCTTGACCGACCCGCTTGCTAATTAATTCGATAGCGTAGATGAAGAAAATAACATCAGTTTTTCTCTAGTCGGTCCGGATTTTCAGTTATTCACAAAAATTATCAGATCCTCGAAAAATCACGATTTAAAAACGAAAAATTTATAGAAAATTGCAGTTTTTTCGGTTAAATAAAGAAAGAATGTTTCTATAAATTCCGAAATATTCCAGCTGTTCAAGCATGTTTTAGGTTTTTTTTACAGGCGCTCAAATTCGATATAAAAATTGGCAAAAAACTGTAATCAATTGAAAAAAAAATCAGATTTCGGAAACTGATCGTTTTTGAAGAAAAAGATGGTCATTTTAGAAGTCAGCAGATTGAAAATTATAAGTAAAGTAGCAAAAAACCTCCCGGAAATCTCGAGATTAAGGTATACCTAATCAATTCCGGGATTATTTAAACTCATCTCCTGATGATATCAGCATGGTTAGCAAAACTATGTTGCAAATGCATTTCGCCGAAGGAAAATGGACTTTAATGTGCAATAAACAATATTGTTACGTTTTTCCCGTGGGTTCTTAGCAGAATTACAAGTTTGCTATTTTCAACTAATACTCTCTTTATTCACTACCACTGTATACAATTTAACTCACTAAACTAGTTTTATAACTTTACCACTAATATCTATTCAACACTCAATGATTAACTGAACTGAACTGACTAACATTCGCCTTAGGTCTGCTTATATATAATCTCAAATCTATCACGAATATTCGGGAAGTATTCAGAGGCCACTCTATATGATCTCGACGAGGCCATCGAGATAATTCCAGTCCAGCGATCCTGAAACTTCGCGACCGGCCGGGCGATGAGTCATACAGACAAAGAAACGAGGGGCACGGCGCGGTGGCGGCGGCTAGTTCTATAGGGTAGCACAAAAACGTTCGGATGGTTGTTAGTCGTGACATTGCCTCCCTCTTAAACCTGATCGTCCCGATCAGATACTGCATGTCCGTGGTATGCTTTCAGTCTGTCGAGGTGAACAACTTTCAGTTTGCTTCTGGGACTACGCTGAATTCTATACACAACGTCATTAATTCTTTTGATGACTGTATAGGGTCCTTCCCATACTGGCGTTATCTTGGGAGATCTTCCTTTCTTCCTTTGTGGATTATATAACCAGACTTTATCGTTCATCTGAAATCCCATAGAATTAGCTTTGAGATCATATCGTGTCTTCATTCGGTCGCTGGCTTTCTCCGTGTTTTCTCTGACTAATTCATGGACGTATAGTAACTTTTCCTTAAGGGAGTCTGCGTAGTCTTGAATTTCCATATCCTGGTTGTCTGGCGTTCCGAATAATAGGTCACAGGGTAAACGGAGTTCTCTTCCAAATAAAACCATGGCTGGTGTTAATCCTGTCGTGTCATGGACTGCTGATCTATAGGCCATTAAAAATAGTGGTATGTGTTGGTCCCAATCCTTCTGATGTTCATCTACGACCTTTGACAAATGTTCTTCAATGGTCTTGTTAAACCTCTCAACCATGCCGTCTGATTGTGGATGTAAGGCGGTAGTCCGTGTTTTATGGATGTTGAGTAAATCACAGACTTTCTGGAAAACCTTGGATTCGAAGTTGCGTCCTTGATCTGAGTGCAACTCTAACGGAACACCAAATCTGCTGAATAAGTTATTCACAAGGACCTCTGCTATGGTAACAGCTTCTTGATTGGGGATCGCAAATACTTCAGGCCATTTACTGAAGTAGTCAATTGCCACTAAAATGTACTTGTTACCATTATTTGTTTCTGGAAAAGGGCCAGCTACGTCAATGGCGATACGTTCAAACGGTAGGCCCACATTATACTGTTTCATTTTGCCCCTAGATCTTGTTTTGGGTCCTTGGCTTGCGGCACAGGTTGAGCACTGCCGACACCACGATTTCACATCTTGGCAGTAGTTGACCCAGTAAAATCTGTCGCGAATCTTGTCAATCGTTTTGTTCACTCCGAGATGAGCACCAGACTTTCCATTATGAACTTCTTCCAGAACTTCCGATATCTTCCTCCTTGGTACCACTAACTGTGTCTTCACTACTTTTCCATCAGCGCTTTCCCAGGCTCGTTTAAGAAGTCCATTTTCCACCACCAGAGAGTCCCACTGAGCCCACAGAGTTTTAAAAGCAAGTGCTTTAGTTGATATCTCGCTCCAGCTTGGTCTTGGTTGATGTTCTTCTTTAGCTGTTAGCAATAGTGCTATTTCACTATCTTCAAGCTGATCCTTTTTAAGTTGCTCTGTGGTCCACTGCTGATCAACCTCAAATTTCGTTTGCCTAATTCGAGTAATTCCTTCTCGTTGATCTACTCTTTGGCAATGCTTACAATTATCCGCGCATGGTCTTCTGGATAAAGCATCTGCATTATTATGCAATCTCCCTGCTCTGTGCTTAACCTTAAAATTATAATGTTGTAACTTTTCAAGCCACCTGGCTACCTGTCCTTCAGGTTGTTTCATATCCAAAAGCCATTTAAGTGCTGCATGATCAGTCCTTATCAGAAATTCTTGCCCATATAGATATTGATGGAAATGCTCAACAGACCGTACTATTGCCAAAAGCTCTTTTCGGGTTACACAGTAGTTACGTTCAGGTTTCGAAAGGGCTCGACTGTAGTATTCGATAACTCGCTCTTCCCCTGCTTGTACTTGCGATAAAACTGCTCCGATGCCGGTGTTACTTGCATCTGTGTCCAATACAAATTTACCCTTTTGTTCCGGATATCCCAATATTGGACTAGAACATAGAGCCGCTTTTAATTTCCTGAACGCAGAATCGCAGTTATGATCCCAGTTATAATTAGCTCGTTCTTCAGTGAGCTTATGTAGAGGTGCCGCTATATTTGCAAATCCTTCAACAAATCTTCTATAGTAAGTACATAGTCCAAGGAAGCTCCGCAGTTCATGTTTGTCGCGAGGACGAGGCCAGTCCTTGATTGCTGTAATCTTCCGTTGGTCGGTTTGGATTCCTTCTGATGACACAACATGCCCGAGAAATTCAACTTTTTGTTGAAAAAGAAAACATTTCTTTGGATTCAGTAAGAGCTGAGCATTCTTGATTCTAGTAAAAACTTCATGCAAATTTTGTAGGTGCTCTTCGAAAGTTTTTCCCATTACCATTATATCATCAAGATAGACCAGGCATGTCTTCCAAGTGAGGCCTCGTAGAACAACCTCCATAAGACGTTCAAAAGTAGCGGGGGCATTGCATAATCCGAAGGGCATAACTTTAAACTGATATAAACCACTTCCGGTAGAAAAGGCAGTCTTTTCCTTATCTTGTTCGTCGATGCCTACTTGCCAGTAGCCGCTCTTTAAATCGAGTGTTGAGAACCAATGAGAACCTGCTAGTGTCGTCAACGTGTCATCAATCCTGGGAAGTGGATAGCTGTCTTTCTTGGTGACGTCATTGAGCTTTCTATAGTCCACGCAGAATCTGGTAGTCCCATCTTTTTTGGTGACTAAGACAACAGGAGACGACCATGGGCTCGATGATTCCTCAATAATTCCATCGTCAAGCATCTTGTTGACTAATGTGGTAACCTCTTGCTGCTTCGTCACTGGTAGCCTCCGAGGATGCTGTCGTATGGGGTGAGCACTTCCAGTGTCGATTTTATGTTTTATGATGTTCGTTCTTCCAGTATTGCCATTTTTCCTTTCAAAGGCTGTGCTCTGCTCTTTGATAAATTGTGTAGCTCTCTTCAGTTCTTCGGAAGACAGATGTTGCCACGACTTATGGAAATGTTCTAGGACTTCCTTAGGTGATGTTGAGGGTGTTACTTCTGACTGCGTTTCGCAACTGGTTACCCATTGCACCGGCTCGCAAGTGGCTATTACATCTCCTTTATTGATTTTGATGGAATTGGATGAAATATTTGCTATCCTTATCGGTATTTCGCCGTCGGTTTTGACTAGTGCTTTGCCTACGAGGTGTTTGCAAGGCAAATCGTGGTGTTGGATAAGTCCGATGCAGCCTCCAAAATCCTTCGCCAATTTCCCAAAAATTATCTGCTCGGTATTTCCGCTTATTCTGACAGTACATGCCGCCACTACTTTAGTCGGTGTGCCATCGTCTGTTTTGTTAAGGATGAACTCTTCGGTGCCAAACTTCAGAAGATTAAGCTTGTTGTCAAAAGAGAATCCATGTTGACCGATGAGATCCATCCCCAAAATAAATTCGTCTTCGATGTCGGCGACTAACACTGTGTGGTGTAATTTAATTCGTCCCAGTTGAAGTTCGATATCCATTTCCCCAAGTACTTCAGCTGTCTCACCGGTAACTGTACGTAAAACTACATTCTTTGATATGGGTAGAACTTCTACTCTATTTACTCTGTTGGACCTTATCAAAGATACCGCCGCACCAGTGTCAACAGTAATTGTTATGGCTCTTCCGTTGATCTTTCCTGTAATTGTTAGACTGTCGGCGGCTTTTCCTAGGCTTTTTATGGAGACGATCCTGGGGGCTTTATCTTCTTTAGCCAACACCCGCCCCGCAATGTTGACTAATTGAAGTTTTCCTGATTTGACTTGAGGGCTCTAGCGTCTCTGGATGGAGATCTAGACCGTAGTTGTACTCGGCAGTCTCTTTTGAAATGTCCAGTCCTGCCACATCTATACCACTGATTTGATGTATTTCGGTTACGTGGCCTATCTTCCATTGGCTCCCGGAATCTCGCCGTGGCCTGAAGAACATCCGTTAATTTCTTCAAAATTTCACCCATCTCATTTAATTCACAGCTGTTTGTCGCCTTTTCTTCCTGGATGGATACGGCCCTGATTTTTGGCTTGGAGATGTTACATGCCGCCTCGATTTCTAGGGCTCGACCCAAAGCTTCACTGCTGTTATCAAATTTGGCTAGGCGTAGCATTTTCTGAGTTTCTGGATCTCTGATACCATCCACGAAATATTGGGCAGCAAGTTCCTCTTGAAAGTCCTCTGTCGCTCCCGGGTAGGCCAATTGAATGAGACGTCTAATGTCTGCCTCAAATTCTTGCAGGTTTTCACCAGGCTTCTGATGCCGAGACTTTACTTGTGCCTGATACAGTTGTCTTCGGTGTTGGTCTCCAAATCGTCTCTCCAGGACAGCTACAAGGATGTCATATTTCCCTTGTTGGCTGATGGGAATGGTCTGCAGTAGTTCCAGGGCAGATCCACGAAGCGCTACCACTAGTGATGTAGCCATTTCTTCATTATTCCAACCGTTGGCAACAGCAGCGGCTTCAAATTGTCTTTTGTACATTGTCCAGGATGTTTGACCGTCGTACGTTGGAGGTTTGATGTTTTGTCCTGAGGTGAATGCCCTCTCGGTGGGTGCTTGATGTTTTAGTCTGGTAAATTCTGCTTGTAGATTCTTCACTTCTTTCTGTACGTCTCCTACTTCTTTTTGTACATTTCCAACTTCTTTTTGAATATTGTTTACTTCTTTTTCAAATTTCTCATTTTGTCCGTCCAATATTTTCTGTAATTTTCCTTGCTCGCCTACAATTACATCCAGCATCCATTTCTGAAGCTGGTCCTGCTCTGCTTGCCTTTTCTCTTCCTGGTCTTGCAAAATTTTCTGAAGCCGGTCCTGTTCAGCTTGCCTTCTACGTTCATCCTCCTCCCGTTCAGCTTGCCTTTTAACTTCTTGATCTTGAAAAATTTTCTGCAGCCGGTCCTGTTCTGCTTGCCTTTTATTTTCTTGGTCTTGTAAAATTTTCTGTAGCCGGTCCTGTTCTGCTTGCCTTTTACGTTCATCCTCTTCCCGATCCGCTTGCCTTCTACGTTCATCCTCTTCCCGATCCGCTTGCCTTCTACGTTCATCCTCTTCCCGATCCGCTTGCTTCCTACGTTCATCCTCTTCCCGATCCGCTTGCTTTTTATCTTCTTGATCTTGAAAAATTTTCTGCAGCCGGCCCTGTTCTATTTGTCTCTCAGCATTTAGATTTTCCATGAAATCGGCCAACATTTTATTAATTTGCTCCATTTCTGCCGTTTGTTGCCGCGTATTGACCATAGGATGTTATAAACTTTTTTACCAGAATCCACCAATCAAACGGTCTCGTTGACGTACTTGTACCTCTTCTTTCCTCGAAAAATACTTCGCAAGTCCGGTCCCTTCACAATCCAACTTCTGACACCAAATGTTACGTTTTTCCCGTGGGTTCTTAGCAGAATTACAAGTTTGCTATTTTCAACTAATACTCTCTTTATTCACTACCACTGTATACAATTTAACTCACTAAACTAGTTTTATAACTTTACCACTAATATCTATTCAACACTCAATGATTAACTGAACTGAACTGACTAACATTCGCCTTAGGTCTGCTTATATATAATCTCAAATCTATCACGAATATTCGGGAAGTATTCCGAGGCCACTCTATATGATCTCGACGAGGCCATCGAGATAATTCCAGTCCAGCGATCCTGAAACTTCGCGACCGGCCGGGCGATGAGTCATACAGACAAAGAAACGAGGGGCACGGCGCGGTGGCGGCGGCTAGTTCTATAGGGTAGCACAAAAACGTTCGGATGGTTGTTAGTCGTGACAATATTATAATTATGCCTTTTAACTAGCATCGAGGCAATTATGCAAATTCCGGGATCGATCCCCGGATTTAAAAATATTAATCCCGTACGGCTAATGATTGGATAGCTATAGCTACTTCCGGGCAACGTTGACAAACCTATAAGTGTCCGGAAAGCATTAAGCACCAATAGGAAAAACGCTGATTAGGTAGACTGTGGTGTCCGTAACTTATAATAACAATAATTTAAAAACAAATAATAATACATTATTATTGATATCACGAGTGGACGGGACGCGACACGACGTCATACCAAAAAAAAAAACAAAAATTGGCATGTATATGGGCGCCTCGACGGTGTGGAAATCCCTTAAACGTTGCTGAGACGAGAATTTTATCGGCACCAGTAGATGACTCGCGAAATTTTAAAAAAATATATGAATTATTCAAAGCAGTTACTTAAATTACTATCAATACGTTGAGATTTGAATTGTTAACATGGGCGTTTTTGGCCATCAGCACTTGTACCGATGGCTATGCGTCATGTACATACATACTTATTAAGCGGAATATGCTTTAGAATTTACTGTAAAATAAAATCTAATAGAGCGACGTTAGAATAATCAAATGGTGCTCAAAGATGAGTAGTGCAGGTGACTTACTTCTCAACCAAAATGCGGTGAATTATCTTGAATCATTGCAAGAATATCCTTTTCTAAATATCGGCTTTGATGTATCGTTCCAACCAAAAAAAGCTAAATAGAAGCTGCACGATTTCTTAAAATTTGTCAAAATGTATCAGAACTAAAGCTTTGTCGTGACGACGATAGGCGTCACCTGGGGACGGCCGCAATAGTTTATTTAAAACGAACGCTTTATTTACAACTATAGAAAGATATTTCAAAGCGTCTAATTGACTATTTTCGAAGAACGACGCCGTGTCGGCGTGGCGGCGTCGCTCATTTTCAATCCCAAGCATCTTCGCAAGGACGCGTTTGGTATATAACTACATATTATTGTAATTCGTTATTTTTAGTTTGGGTTAAGTTGCTTTTTCTGGGTTAGCTTCTATATTTTTTTACCTGAAATCTCATTTAAAACGATATGAAGATGGGAAAATGGGCCAAGATCGGAGAATTTGAACATTTTTCCAGCGATAAGTAGAGGTAGAGATTTTAATTTGAAGTAAAATTTAGTTTAAACAAGCAAGTAATTTCAAAATATAGATCACTTTTTATAATGGTAATCACGCCTTACTGAAATTCTCACTTCTGTCGTGTGGTCTGTTATAGGTTTTTATTAATAAGCACAAAGGCGTTCAGTTGAAAACAAGCCGTGTAAACGCACTCACGCAAAATCACACCTAATAGAATTGAAGATATGCAACCATTGATACCAGAAACCGATATATCAAATGCTAGTGCACTTGTGAAAGCATGCGGTTTAAAGACCTGCAATTAGCAGGTATATGGCCCTCCGCTCGCTTCGCTCGCTCCGGAGCTCAAGAAAAGGAAACTAACCAAGTGCTAACCCAAGAGAAACCCAAAACTCAAGAAAAAAACTGCTTACTTTACGTAATGCATGTTGCATCACGAAGACATGGCTGACCGTCAATATACTAGTATATTGACCGTGGACATGGCTCACCTCACGTAGCTAGCCAATCACGCGCCTCTCATTCACAAATGCACTACTAGCTGAAAGCGGGCAATTCAAAATTACCTAATTTGTCGACAATGTCCTGTATTTCCACAGCAGCTCTTTTGTTGGTATCGTAGTTGCATACCTCCTCTATTGCCTGCTTCTTGTCATTGATCATGGTAATGGTCATTCCTTGGTTTATGTTCTCTTCTGTTAGGTATTGTTCTGTTACCCTAAGGCCAAAAAGTAATCCATGCAGTTCCGAGCGTACAATGCTCTTGCCAATGTGTTTACGGCAATCCTCGGTGCACTCATTTTCCCCATGTTTAAGTACCACACCCAGGCCACTTATTTCCTCCTTCACTGCAGCATCGGTCCAGACTACTAGGTCTTTTTTGCTGCAACTATACTGGTAAGACGCTTTCTAATTAGAGTTCTGATAGATTCCTCTACCTTTCCTCTCGTCATCGCAATCCAATGCTGCTTCCTCATCTCATGCATATGTTTCGCTTTCAACCATATGGACGGTGTTCCATTGAGTACCTGCAATGCAGCCGTTGACGCGGTCGAGTAAGCTCGGCTCATCCCAACCAGCATCAGCAGCTGCACTGCATCCATCTGTCGTTTGACTCTAGCGTCGCCAGGTTTTTCTCCCCATATTTCCGCTCCATATAGAATAAGCTGGCTTTAAGACTCTATCTCAAATCACCCTCGTCATCTCCCCGATGTTAATGCCTTTCCTTATCATGACACCCCTAATTGCCGTGGTGGTCTTCATCAACTTAGCCCTTATGTGTTTTACGTGTTCTAGATACAAGCCCTGTCTATCTAGTATTATTCCTAAATATCTGATTCTATCACTTAGTTGCGTCTTCTGTTGCTCATAGGCTAACCGTGGTCCCCTGGTTATTCCCGAGTGGGGCATGAAGAGTACTTCTGTTTTTGTTTTGTTGTACGTTAATTTAGTACGGCCCTCCCAATCAGTCAGTACTTCCCATAGTGTCTTCCATTTTCGCTCTAAGTCTTTCCCTGATTGACCTCTGAGTATTATCACCTGGTCGTCAGCATATGCCTGATAGACCAACCTTTCGCATTCATTCAGTTCCTGATCCATATCCCATTCCGCTTTCAACCTATCCATGCACTCGAACCTCTCTTCCATTAAGATTAACCACAAGGTTGGTCCCAGACTAGAGCCCTGTTTTCGTTGCTTCCCCACTCACTACAGACCTATTCCGTAGAAAGCTCCAACACAGCTGTATTGTTCCCAGATCAAGTCCCTTGCTTCTCATTCGTTGGATTATGATTGGTCCCCAGGCTGAATTAAATGCGTTTTTCAAATCTAGGGCCACTACTAGCTGCATTTTGTGTTAGCTATTCCTCCCGCCTGTATATCCTGAGTAAGCCTTTTTACTGCGTCTACTGTGCCCCTTCCTTTCTTAAATTCGAACTGCCTTTGTGATATCATTCGTCTCCTTTCCATCTCCACTTGAAGCCTCCTATTGAAGAGTTGAAGGCTGATTGGTCTGAGTCCGCCATCCCCCTTCGGAATTCACACGATCCACGCAGTTTTCCAGTTCTGTGGAAAAATCCCCCGCTTACCACACTCGTTTATGATTGTACTGATTATGTCACTACAGGCTTTCCACATTAATTGCAGATATCTGACTGTAATGCGGTCCTTCCCCTTAGCCTTTTTCCGGCAAGTCCTGTGATAATTACTTGATCTGGCTTCCATCCATTTATTAGCTCATCAATTTCCAGCAGTTACGCACCCTCCTACTCTGTAGTCCTTGGATGATACATATCAATTAAATGGTCGTCCTTTTCCTTACCTTGGAGTTCTTTTCCCTCATACAAAATTAACTTATTAGTACGCCCTCTCTTCGAGTTTTTATTCATCCATCTCCACAATTTATCCCACAAGCTTGCTCTAATGAGATCTTTGTATTTTTTCCTTTCTACCATATACTTGTCCCTGTCTTCCTGGTTTCTATATTTGTTAATTTGACAGTTTCTTTTCAATCTTTGCATATTTCTTTTTCGCAATTCCAGTTTCTCATTCCACCAGTCCACCCCTTCCACCATTTTTATTTTCATTTTTTTGACCCTGCTTTCTCCTATACTTTGGATCTTAGCCATAGTTTCCTCTATTCTAGCTTCAAATTGATCATCCCTTGCATCTAGTATGTATCTCAGGTCAATAGTCCTCAACTCACAAGCAATTGAAGCAGTACGAATGACAATCAGAACGTCTAACTACTAGACCACCAATGGCGTTGAAAGATCATCGCTAGACCGTAAAGACTCAGGTAATTCTGATATTTTCAGCTATTACGCATGTCCACAGTTTTTGCATCGAAAAGTTAGTAGGTGACCTAGACGCTTGTCTCTATCGTCTTTCCGCTTCCATAATCATACGCTGGTCAGCCAATCAGATGATTCAGTTTGAATTGCCCGCTCTCTGGTATCAGTGGTTGCATACATTTATTTCTACCACAGAGAAGCGGCCAGCGACCGACAGCCCAAATGTTAAATCGTTCGCGTTGGTGGTTGCACAATGGCTAAAAATGGTTATACGCATGGCCATCCGCTCACTTCGTTCGCTCTGAGACCGCAACCAAAGAAAACTAACCCAAGGCAATGCTCAAAATCAAGAAAAAAAAGCATTTTTAGTATTTGGGCTGCAGTTAGTCGTAAATTTTTGCGTTAATTATTAATACGAACCATCAGCAGTGATGCCAGATCAAATGAAAGGAAAGCATGACATTATTGGCAAAAATCATGAGATTTGGAATACAAATCACTAGATAACGTTGTAATGGATTAAATTTGACGATGCACACTTTGTTAACTAAAAATTATGTTTATGATGGCTCGGGATACCCCCCAACTATCGTGCGATCTATTTATCTAAGTTGAAACTTTACATTAATGTGTCCGCTTCTCTATTAAATATTAGCATAGATATCTTAAAAAAGGTCAGTAGATATTAGGCAATAGTAAATAGAAAATAAACTTGATTACATGGTAACTGGTACTTTTTGATATTGTTATTTTTATTGGAAAATATATATTTTAATAGTATTAAATTTCAATAAAAAAATCATCAGATTTGGAAAATAAATCACGATAATATATAATGAGATTCTAGGCAAAATCATGAGATCTCATGATGAAACATGAGACTTGGCACCACCGGTCATCCCTTCTGACTTACGTTTACGTACACAACATTTTCAACCTTCGAACTTGCGCATTTAGTAGCAGCACTAGCAGCGCAGTGTTATCATTCTAATTTTTGACTTCACGCATTGCTCTCTGCTCGCTTCGCTGGCTCCAAGGGCGCAACCAAGCATAACTAACCCAAGGCATGCCCAAAGTTGAAAAATATATGAATTAGCATGTACACATGCGGGAAGGCTGAAAATTGGTGTACGTAGATCACACCTGTCGTTTGCGCGCTTCCATATTCATACGCCAAGTTGGCCAATCAGAAGCTTCAATTTGAATTGCCCGCTTTCTGGTATCAATAGTTGCATATCTTTAGCTCTACAAGAAGTTATTTTGAATCAGTGCGTTTACACGGCTTAATTTATTACGAGTAGATGCGTTTGTGTTTCATTAAAAATAAAAGCCAAACCTTTGTTTATAAAGACAATGGCCAAACAAACATCTAAGGCCAGATAAATTAAAGGCAAGTTAAGGTTCATTCAAGATGCTCTTTCGTCTCAGATTTGATTTATCTTGAATCGTTGCAGACATTTTTTTTTGTTTTAAAGATATTGTTCCAATCAGAAAAAGCTAACAACAACAACATATTTATTAGCTTCATTAGGAGGCTAATATTTTTTGGAAGAAGTTTGATCTAGGTGCGTGCTATCAAACCCATAAGATCATGGTAAAGAATCTTAAGATAACACCTGTTTCCAGAGGGACTGCTGGACCATAAATATTGATCTTAAGATAACTGTGGTTAAAATCTTTATGAAATTAAATTTTGCATTATTTCTTTTCTAAATTTGAAACAGATGCCTACAGTTATTGGTTACCAATGAACAGCTTATTTTTGTTTAACTTTAAGCTCGTCCTTGTCACACGAAGTAATACATAATCCGTATGAGTCAATTCAAATGAATTACTTAGGTCTGGCAGGACCGAGAACGAGCGGCGACGAATAATAAGTATAACGACATAAGAGACATAGCTAGAAAAGCATATGGTGTGTTAAAAAAGTTTGGAAACATTGTAGTGTCTAGATATACCGAAATAGAATATTTTCGCAAATGATACTCACAATCACGTCAATTTCATTTTTAATTTTGCAATACTTAGTTGGTTAGCACTGTTAGAGATAGTTTTAGATTTTCACTTATTTCCCCCTGTATAAATATTCGTATACATTTTAAAGGCGCACTAGTAATTGGAAGGGCGAAAGCAAAAGTCTGCAATAGAAACGTCGTCGGCTCGTACCCTTATATTTTTTATGGCCGAAGGCAACTGGGGTACCTGCATCTTATATTTGGTTACAAGTGTGCTTATACCATTTATTTTCATGCCTAGTTTTAGGACCAAAATTGACTATCAGTATCGTCAAGTAATTCGAAAAGAGCAGAGACACTTGATCGCGTCTAGATTGTAAACTCTAACGGAATTTATTTTGGTCTCTGGTCTTTATAAGCTTTACATTACATTAAATTCGGGCATGCAATAATTATTTTATTAATTCAGTTTTAAGTATACGATTAGTTTGTTTTGTCGGAATTGTTTATTTTTCAAACCGTCTCTAAAGGTATCAATAAAGCTGTATTTTTTGAACTAGGAAATACGGTTTTTATTTCGAACCGTCGTTAGTAATCTAAAACGGGTAGTTTCAGATAAACGCGACCTAACATTTAGTGGCGACCGTGACAGGACAGGTTACTTTTTGAGTTCGGTTATAAGAAAACAATTTCGTGCGACGTATACAGGGTGCTCGAACAAGAACGATACTCAGTTTGTTCGGAATAGAGAAACTTTCACGGCGTTTAAATTACTTTTTTCGATAGACGTTCGTTAGGTTGTTGTGATGGAGCAAACTGAGAAACACCGAAAAGTTCTGCGCGCTTCATTTACGAAGGCAGCAAACGAATTAGAAAGTTTGCTGTCTAATCCGGCGGTAGAACGGCGGTAGATAGAGCTTTCGCTATTGTATGATAAAATAGAAACAGAAACTCAACTACGGGCTTTAGAAACACTTGGCATAACCTCGGATAAATACGCGGCCATGTTGTTTCCATTGATTGAATCGTGTTTTCCGCCGGATTTGCTTCGCGTTTGGCAACGTTCCTCAGGAAGAATCTGATCAGGTGAGCAGAATGTTGATAGAGAAGTCACCCTGGAGAGTCGCCTCAAAAGTCTCATGTTATTTTTAAAGAATGAAGTTGAGAACGAGCAGCATGTTTCGCTAGCGGTGGAAAGTTTTGGTTTAGGCCATCGAAACTCTAGAGATTTTGGTCAGAATAAAACCGTTGCGAATAGGGTTAGGAGGACTGTTGATTTCCCACCAACAGCTACTGATTTGGCGAATAACAGTAATGAATTAGGATGCGTTTTTTGTAGTAATTTTCACGATAGCGCTAACTGCTTCAAAGCGCAAAAAATTCCTTTAGAGGAAAAACGCAAGATTTTAGGCGATAAGGGTGCTTGTTTCCGCTGTCTGAAAATTGGACATTTGTCGCGCAATTGTCGGATGAAATTAATGTGTGTAATTTGTAGTAAATCGCACGTAGTTCTGATGTGTCCAGAAAACTTGCGGACAAAATCGGAAAACGCACGCGCGGGCAATACTGGTGATCTCAATGTCGAGACTGATCAGACACTTTCAAATAGCACGAGTACGCAGGTATTATTACAGACTTTACGTATAAGAATTGAAGGCGTTGGTGGCTCAAAATCGGTACGCGCGTTAATAGATACCGGATCGCAGAAGTCGTACATTTTAAAATCCACGGCTAGAGGTCTAGGTTATACGCCCAAACGAAAAGTAAATATTGTACATGGATTGTTCGGAGGGGGTCAGATGCAGCAACAACATGATTGCTATGATATTAAATTGCGACATAGTAAATACAGCTGCACCTTTGAAGCTCTAGATCAAAAAGTTATTTGCACGCAAGTCTCACATGTCTTTGAGGGACCTTGGACAACGGAGCTAATGCACCTCAATGTACAATTGTCTGATACTCTATCCGACGCAGCCCCCATTGAAATATTAATTGGATCAGATGTAGCTGGACGGTTGTATACAGGTAGAAGATACGTATTATCGTGTGGGTTAGTAGCGATGGAAACCTTATTAGGATGGACCTTGATGGGGAAAATACCTCAAGAAAGTGCGGACGCTGTCTCCATGACTGCTTTGTCCCTCTTCGTGAAGAACGCCTCTTTGCCTGACTTGTGGGAATTAGAAACCTTGGGAATCACCGATCCTGCGCAGCAGAAAACCCGTGAAGAGATGGCTTTGGCCGCCAAAGATTTTTTCCTAGACACAGTTTCTTTGAACTTGGAAGGACGATACGAGGTTAGATTGCCATGGATAGAGGACCATCCTGCGTTACCAAGCAACTACCACGTTGCGAAAAAGAGGCTACAAAACACCATCAGGAGGCTGAATTTTGAAAACCTTCGTGAGTCATACGACCAAGTATTTAAAGAATGGCTGGACGAGAATATTATAGAAGAGGTTTATGAACGGGGATCAGACAGCGAAGCGCATTATTTACCGCACAGGCCAGTTATCAAAGAAGCCGATTATTGTACCACCAAGATAAGGCCAGTGTTCGACGCTTCAGCTAAAGAAAAAGACAGGCCCTCTTTGAATCAGTGCTTAGAGAAGGGCTTCAATTTGATAGAAGAGATTCCTAGTATCTTACTTAGATTTAGAGCTAACAAAGTAGGGATAATTTCTGACATAAGAAAGGCATTTTTACAGATTAGTGTGCACGAAGCAGACAGAAATTACCTACGATTTTTGTGGGTAGATGTAGAAGGCAACGAGAAGATTTTTCGACATTGCCGAGTGGTTTTTGGAGTAAACAGCAGCCCATTTTTGTTGGCGGCTACCCTAGAGCACCATATGACGATGATGTTGAAAAGAAGTGAGTTGGAAGATGTCCCATATTCCAGAGAAACCATCCTGAAGCTTTCGGAGAGTTTTTATGTAGACAACTGTCTGACAAGTGTTACAGGCGATGATGTTATGCAGAAGTTTATTCGCGAGTCGTCCCTGTTAATGGCAGATGGCAAGTTTGACTTGAGAGGGTGGGAGTACACTCGCCAAGTTCGAGAAAATGTGTCTTATTTTGGCACCCAGGTCCTTGGATTGACGTGGAATACGACTGAAGATACTCTTAGTATTAATACGTGTAACAAGCAACTGGACGAGTTGCTGGGGAGGCCCGTTACGAAAAGATTGATGCTTTCTCTGGCCCAGAATGTTTTTGACCCGATAGGATTTACTTGCCCCTCTACTTTGCTTCCAAAGCTGTTGTTGCAGTGCACTTGGGAGAAGTCGTTAAGTTGGGATGCGCCGGTTGATGAAGAGATGACAACTACTTTTCGTTCATGGCTTGCAGATTTATCCTATTTGACATTAATAAAAAATCCCAGATGGATATGCGCTGAACCTCGTGACGCGAAGTAATGGACAGTACACACATTTTGTGACGCCAGCAAAAACGCCTTTTCGGCCGCTGTATTTTTGAGAGGTGTTCGATTTGATGGGAGTGTCTCTCTCCATCTGGTGGCAGCGAAATCCAGAGTGGCACCCTTGAGAAAATTATCGATACCCAGACTCGAGTTGATGGCTGCGGTTATAGGTGTCCGACTGTTCAATGGAGTAAAGGAAAGCCTGACGCTCAATGCGCCAGCGTACTTTTGGACAGATTCTTCCACTGTCCTAGTTTGGATTCAAAAGAAAGAAGAATGGGCCACGTTTGTTTGGAATCGGGTAGATGAAATTAGAAAGTCGACTACTCCCGATAACTGGCATCATATTCCGGGATTATTAAATCCAGCTGATTTGCCGTCTTGCACAACGTGAGAAATAAGAATGACAAACTACGGGGTCCACTTGCAACTGAGGAGTTTGAGAAAGCTGAGACGTTTCTGTTGAAGCTGGTACAGCAGACGTCCTTTGCTGAAGAAAAGGCCACACATGTATCCTTTCTAGACACATTTAAAGACAACAGTGGCGTCTTACGATTGAAATCTAGAGTGAGTAACAGGGAGGACCTGGAATGTTTTAGATTTCCCATAATATTGCCTTCGAAACATCCGCTGGTTAGTCAGTTGATATTTCAGGAACATGTTAGGTCATGTCATACTGGGGTACAAGGCCTGATGAGCATACTAAGAGAAAGGTATTGGATATTGGGTGGGCGAGGCGCAATAAAGTCCGTGATCTCTAGATGTGTCGTCTGCAGGAAACAGAACGGTAAACCCCTTGATGCAAACGCCCCTCCTTTACCTATGGATCGTGTCCGTGATGCAGCACCATTTGAAATAACCGGGGTGGATTTTGCCGGACCGCTGTACCTTAAAACAGGAGAGAAGACCTGGATTTGTATATTTACCTGTGCTGTTTATCGAGCCGTGCATTTTGAACTCTGTATGTCATTGTCCGTAGCGGGTTTCGTACAGGCACTGCGACGTTTTATTGCCAGACGCGGCCGTCCGAAGACACTCTACAGCGATAACGGCACAAACTTTACGGGAACTGATAACGCGTTTGCTCGGTTGGACTTTAATAAAATATGTGAGTACAGTACCGTCGAACGTATTAAGTGGCGTTTCAACCCTCCAACGGGATCGTGGTGGGGTGGTTTTTGGGAGAGACTCATAAGAATCCTAAAAGAATTGTTGCGAAAAGTGTTAGGACGTGCTTCATTAAATTACGAGGACTTATCGACTTTGGTGTGTGATTGCGAATCCGTAATAAATTCGCGTCCTATTACTTTCATGTCCAGTGATCCCAACGAACTGACTCCATTGACGCCTATGATGTTCCTGCGAGATTTGGTTGAAAGTGGTGTTCCTGATTTGGATGCGGTTGACAGGAAAACACTTTGCCGGAAAATGTTATACAGGCAAAAACTAAGGGATGACCTTCGGAAACGATTTCGCTCCGAATACCTGGGCCTGCTCCTGCTACGGCAAAGGCCTCGTATTGGCCGGCAGATAGTGGTGGGAGAAGTTGTGCTTATTGGGAATGACCAAGGCAAGCGTTTGGATTGGCCAATGGGACGTGTTGTCGAAGTGATTCCAGGCAAGGACGGGAAAATTCGTCTTGCTAAAGTAGCCACGGCCAAAGGACAGTTTCTTCGACCCATTCAACGCATTTATCCTCTGGAATGTGTGGATTATCAGACTGTGGGAGATGAAGACAGGTCGACGCCAGACCATTTAAAACCTGGAGAGGTGACCGACCAGTCGGCAACGGATTCAGGTACAAAAGGTGATTGTGAAAGTGCGGTCGTGGCCGAGCGGCAGAGACCGGAAATTTCGGAAGTGAATAAAAGCAGAGCACCCGCCGACAAGCTTATAGTGACGCGTAGTGGGCGCATAGTTAAGTCACCTAAAAGGTTTTAGTGAGATTGAATTGTAATGTCTTAGTTTAAGAAGGTATTTAGGTAGTTCTTTGATTAGTTTTGTTTTTATACTTCACGTTCTGGCATTTATGTTTTGCCATGCCTTTGCTAGAAACTGTTTCTAAGTTTTAATGAGCCCCTTAAGTGTATATTGATCGGGGCTCAGGTGGGAGGATGTTAGAGATAGTTTTAGATTTTCACTTATTTCGCCCTGTATAAATATTCTTATACATTTTAAAGGCGCACTAGTAATTGGAAGGGCGAAAGCAAAAGTCTGCAATAGAAACGTCGTCGGCTCGTACCCTTATATTTTTTATGGCCGAAGGCAACTGGGGTACCTGCATCTTATATTTGGTTACAAGTGTGCTTATACCATTTATTTTCATGCCTAGTTTTAGGACCAAAATTGACTATCAGTATCGTCAAGTAATTCGAAAAGAGCAGAGACACTTGATCGCGTTTAGATTGTAAACTCTAACGGAATTTATTTTGGTCTCTGGTCAGGGCCGGATTAACCAATGAAGAGGCCCTAGGCTAAAAAAATCTTAGGGCCCCCTATCCAGAGCATTCAGCATATTTTATGGTAGGATAGACATTTTTTTTTGATAAAGTAAAATGTGAAACAGAAACAAAAATAGTTTTTAAAGGTATATATTATAATATCTTGATTTAAAAAATACATTTTTATTTAAAAAAAAGACATAAAAAATCAAAGAATATTTTAAAACATTAACTCAAAACATTTTCGTTAAAAAAAAAGAATATCATTAGATAGTGGTGTGTACTCAAATGAATGCTCGTTTTCGTGATTTTTGGGTCGCAAAACTATCAATAATATTTTCAGTAGGAATTTTATTGAGAAGATCGTGTTCTATAGCGAACAAAGAAAGTTGATTAGTTTTTTCATCACCCAATGAATTTCTTTTATGACTTTTTACCCTTTCTAATGAAGAAAATGATCTCTCCCCACTACAGTTAGTTACTGCCATGGTTAAAAATATCCTTAACGCAATATCTACGTTTGGAAAACTACACGTTTAATTTTTTTTGTCTTATAAACTTTAACATTTCCCTTGGATTGGTAATTTCCGAATTAATTTCTGAGATAAAATATTTAAAACGAACACATTCGGCTCCTAAACTCTGGTCTAAATCGTTTGGATAGTGCTCTTGGAGCACATTTGCCTGTAATATAATATTCTCTTCAGAATAATTTTCTAAATATAAAAACCCAAACATATTTGAAACGTTAAGATAAGCAGTTTGTCGCTTCTTGAGTTCCGCAAGAATGTTACCGATTATAACATAAAAAGTATTTATGAGCATATTATATCTACCACGGAATTCAACTTCACCCTCTTTATTTTCGTCAAATTGTAGTTTTCTACTTTTTTTACATTATGGGTGTAACAGTTTGTTAGTTTTTGCCACATTCTTCGTAATATGCAAAATGTTCGCGTTGTTGTAAACATGTTTAATAAGTGAATCTTACAAATTAACTGCTAAGGAAACATCGATGTCAGTAGCTTGTAATGATTTACTATCCTTATTGAACTCTGTTAAAATATCGTCCCATAATTGTAACAAAATCCCAACTTCCAATACCTTGAACCGATTTTTAATCCCTTTTGCTTGAGCTTTTGTACTATTGGGCTGTGTTATATCGTTTTTGATAACTTCTAATGATTCTTTAAACGCAGAAAACCCTAAAATAATTATTGCAATACAAGAATCCGCGTCTGCCATCGAGTAACAGATAATTTTTTTGGAACGAGAGCATTGGGAATTTTATTGAGTTCCCCTGTCATTATTTGCCACCTATGTGTGGAAGCTGAAAAAAATTATAAATTTCTTCTAGGAACATAAAAAATGATAATGAAACACGTGGTCATATTACAACACTCAGCTGCACAAGTTCCTACCAAGTTAAGAGAGTGTGCCGCACAGGGAACAAATAATGCTAGAGAATTCTTTTTTTAATGAGAGCTTGCAATCCTGAATGTTGACCGGACATATTGTTGGCATTGTCATAAGACTGTCCCCTGAGATTCAAGATTCAAGGGCCCCCGCAAGTCAAGGGCCCCTAGGCTGTAGCCTACTTAGCCTATTGGGTAATACGGCCCTGTCTCTGGTCTTTATAAGCTTTACATTACATTAAATTCGGGCATGCAATAATTATTTTATTAATTCAGTTTTAAGTATACGATTAGTTTGTTTTGTCGGAATTGTTTATTTTTCAAACCGTCTCTAAAGGTATCAATAAAGCTGTATTTTTTGAACTAGGAAATACGGTTTTTATTTCAAACCGTCGTTAGTAATCTAAAACGGGTAGTTTCAGATAAACGCGACCTAACAGCACTCTCCCTTTGTAGTAGATTTTTAATATTTGTGTTGCATTTATTATTTGCCATATTTTTTAGTGGGTTTTATTAATTGAAATCGGGAAAATTGGCCAAGATCGAAGAATTTGGAGATTTTTCCAGGTAAATTTGACTTTAAACATCGAATTTTTAACATCATCGAGAACAATGCATACCTAAGTTGATTACATAAAGAAACATTGTGTTTAACCGAATTAATCTTCTTTGTCCGCAAAAACGTGAATTTTAATTTGCGAATTATGAAAATCGATTCCGTTCCTTATTAATATTCTCGAGCCAAAATTCTCAAAGACATTAGAATTTTGCACTTAATTCGGATATAAAATTTGGAATTTATCTATACATTATTTATCGAGTGGTAGAATAGATGCATACCGTCCAATAAAAAACAGTATGTACAGAGGTAACCAAATGAGAGTGAACAAACCATATATTTAAAGATGGAAAAAAAATGTTAAATGCGAAAGTTTTATAGATTTTTTTGGCATTAGCGAATATTCAAGTCAACCAAGCGTTTTCAGTTCATCTTGCCAGATCCAAAAAATAAAAAAACTGTATTTGACGCTTAAAAAACTATAGTAAATAGTTTACTTCGGCTAAAAAACTGGCTAAAATCACTTTTGAAATCAGTAACCCACGGCCGCCACGGGACATTCTTGCAGGCAAGTTATGCAACCAATAATACACAACTGCTGCAAAATGTAGGGATGTGTTATACCGAATAGGGATGTGCCACTCTTCTTTATTGGCTGGTATTAACGTGGGATAATTTGACATTTGAAGCTAAAAAGTGGAAGATGATAAGATCATTAAGATCTATCATTAATATTGTCACGAATAACGTCTCAGAGAAGAGTCATGTCACGATTAGTACAATGACGGGGTCTTTTGGTTAGACCTAACGCTTCCCTCAATCTGCCACTGTATGTTTTATTCGTGATGACATGCCTTGCTTAGTGTGCAGGGGTATAACTTAGATAGTACGTTGGGTAAGAAGAGTTGATAAAGAAAGCACGTTTAGTTATAACAATAACAATGTCTATTAATGACAAAACTTTAACAATGTCTATTGGTCAAAAATGTATTCTATTATACGTGATTACAAGGGGCGCGCATGTTTTCTCGATTTGAGGTAAGGTTTGTAATTGTTTATAGCTCTTTGGTTACTGCCTTATAATTATAGTTTTTCTTAAGAATTGAGTTTTATTTAAGAGCACTAGAATATTTCACTACACTATTTAACTGACTCTACCTAGACACTTGTCTTTCTCAGAACTTTGACAAAGTTATCTCTGATTTGACTTTACTACTGCGGTTGTGAAACCCCTAGACACAGCAGCCATCAAGGGGCTAACCGGTACTAGGTTTGGGTCAGGAATAAAGGAGTAGAACCTAAAGGCAGCTGTATAGCTAACCTAGGAGCGGATAGAACCCGAAGGCAGCTGTGTAGCTGACCTGGGAGCTGGATAGAACCAGAAGGAAGCTGTCTAGCAAACCTGGGAGCTAGTTTTGGGCGAGACAAAAGCCTGCCGATCTGAAGGTTTGGTAGCGTATCTATATTATAAAAGCTGCTGACAATTGCTTGCGTAGGGTTCAAAATCACTCCCGTTGATTGCTCGCGTTGTTTATAGTTTGCCTTTAATGTCTATATAATAATTTCCAAGTTCAAGTTCAAACTTAGGGCAGGGTGATATTTATTTAGGCTGGTTCACGACATAAACAAGGATTTATTCATGTTTAATTTCAAAGCAATAAGAAATGCTGATTTATATGTATTTAAAATTAAGAGGTATCAAAGAATTACCCATAATAGAAAAGCGTCATTTTTTGTTACCCAAAGAGATATTTGATGACCGAACTAACCTCGAGCATTTCTTCAAATTTTCCTAAGTGATGGTAACATATCCAAATAAAAGTGAACAGACCTCAAGAAATTTGTTCTTAATGTCCATTATATTGAGAAACTAATACTTTTATGACCAGAACATATTGAGAAAAGAAACGTCATCCTGGTTGCCTACTTTGAGGCAGATCGGCTTAGTGTGAAGACATGTATATGGGGGCTACACATTCCTGCCAAACAAAACCAACCCAAACCGGTACTCCATCTATGATGAGCGTATGTCCAAATAGGTACTACTCTTATGATAATTACACTTGAAAATGCAACGTATTGCTCATAATGAGTGTTTTAGGGATTATATAGCATAGCAAAAACAACTCTTGAAATAAAGATTAAACGCCAAAGAAGAAGAATAGATAATAAATCTATAAGATAGAGACAGCTCTCTGTGTGCAGTGCACAGCCCAGCTCTAGGACCTTGAGACACCCGGTATAACAATAATATGTTTCAAATTTAGATATAAAAAATAAGTGTCTAGCTTCAAACTTACGAGGTGCGCACCCGATCGGAATTTTGATGAGCCGCCCGCTCGATAAACAATAAAGTTTTAATATTAATATTATATTACACAATATCGACCGATCGCCTTGTAACAAACAAGATTTATTACTTTTTTATTGGACGGCGGATATTTATTGATGTCTAGATTTTTGGATCAAATGATGGATTTTAAAGTGTCGAATTATGACAATTTTTTTTTTAATTGTGGTAGGTTGGTGCTATATCGTGAATTTAAAAACGTGGAAATGATAATTTGCAAGGAAGTTGGAGGCCAAAAAATGTTTTCGATTTTTATGTTAGGGAATAGTTAATATGAATTCCTAAAAAACGATTAACTTGGCAGCGTTGCAATTTCGGTAAGTCTTGATTACTTTGGGTAAAAAAAATTGAATAAGGAATTTCTAGGAGATAAACTCTTAAATGCTTTTCTGATTCGCAAATATCGGAAAATGGACTTTTCAGGGAAAATATAAAAATATCGAAAAATAAATGTTGTATAGTTTTCCTAGATTATTTGAAGACAGTTTGAAAATGATGATGCCTCTTATACAGGATGAGCTAGTTGAATTTAAATTTTACGCCATTTCGACTTTTGACACGACACGTCACCACTTAATATTTTATTACCGAAAAATAGAATAACCTGAAGCAACCCAACTTTCGTACATTAAAGAGAGGGGATATAAGCAGAACATACCAAAAAATCGCATCGATCCAATCGAAAATGACAAATTGACGATTTTTTGATTTTGAGTTTGAAAAATCTACTTTAAACGTACGTATCAGATTTTCAAGAAACCAATCACAGATTCGTAAACTTCGTGATATGTGCTGTAAAAGAGTTCCATAACATATTTCCTACGAGAACAGGACATACGAGAAAATCCAGGTTTAATAGAAACATGCAGAAAATCGCAAAGAGTTTCCAAGATTTAATTTAAAACGATTTGAAAATGGGAAAATGAGCCAGGATCGGAGAACTTCGGCATTTCTCAAGCAATAACCAGCGATTTCTGTCGATTTTATCGGAGATTTCGGGATAAAATTTGACTAAACATCGAAATTATGGCAAGTAAGTTCAAAACACGCAAAAAACACTTGCATTATTGCAGCAATGCAGCCATTACTTCCGTCGTGTGGTCGTAAGCACAGCATGTCTGTTTGGTTTTCATTTTTAATAATGTCGTGTTCAGTTATAATTGGAGAAAAATCAGGCCGTGTTAACGTACTCACCCAAAATAACGCCTAGTGGAATTAAGGATATGCAACCATGGATAACCAGAGAGCGCCAAATTTAAACTGGAAGCGCCAAGTTGACATATTTGATTGTCGGTGATGCCAGGTCTCATTTTTTATCATGAGACCTCATGATTTAGCTTAGAATCACAATTTACTTTTCAAATCTGATGACTTTTTATGAGGCTTATTGAAATACAATGATATTAATATAATAATTACAATACTTTCATTAACTTTCCGAACAATTTTGTTTTAATTTTTTTTTCTTATTTGGTTTTATAATACTTTTATTAACTTTCCGAACAACCTTTCGTTATTTTTTTATTATTTTCTTTTCTTATTTCGTCTTATAATACTTTTATTAATTTTTTTTACGTTTTTTTCAATTTTACTCATTTTTTCAAAAATTTTTGTTTTTTCTTTTCACAAGAAATTTTTTTCTTCTCTATTTTAGCCATCGCCGACCTCGTCGCTGAATATCTTTTTTTCGCCGGAAACCACAATTTCTTTTTTTTATTACTTTTTTTTGTCTTATTTCATTTTATAATACTTTTATTAACTAATTAATAAATTAGTGACATTTAATAAACGTGACCTAATTTTCAAAAATTAACAGAAAATTATATTTTTGTTGTTTGTACGGACTAAGGCAAGTCGTGTAAACGCACTCAATCAAAAAAACGCCTAAGCCTAAAAGACCAAGGATATGCAACCAGTGATACGGTAGGGCGGATAATTCGAATTAAACCTTCTGATTAGTCGACTTGGCGTATGAAAACAATATGACTTATGGATACAGAGTGGTCCAAATTCAATTATTGTAATAGGTTTAGGCACGTATATATTACAAACCGTATTTAACGTTAGTGTTTCGACGCGTCTCCGTATGAATGATAATGCGTTATATAACATGCTAATAAACTATTAGAATTCATTGAACGGCATTTAAGCGAACAATATGATTGAATACAATAACCAATTAGGACGTCTAAACATCTCCGCTGTAATACATGTAGAAATTACGGCCAGATATGCTAAAGACCTCAGCATGTAAACTTTGTAAAGGTAAATAATTCCTTTTTCTACGTGACGTCTCGTGAATCTAAAGGGGCCGTAATTTCTTGGCTGATCGTAATTCCCTATTAACGTCAAATTCTGTACGCTCTTTTTCTGTATTTATTAGGTTATTACCATATAACGAGCTTTCGGGGCTCTTATAACCGATACATTATTGTTCAGGGTGATGACCCTGTAGATTATCTCAAAATTGAGAAGATAGAGAGAGAATATAATTTTCTGTTAATTTTTGTAAATTATGTCAATAATATCTTTCTTTTTCTTCCCATTTAATATCTTTGATAATTTTAAATAATTTTCTCTTTGACTAGATTTCTGTAATATGATTAAAAATTATTTTTTATTTAGCACATTTTATATACTCTTTGAACACTATGTACAACAGTTTTTAATATAGATACATTAAAAATTATTAAATTAATATTAAAGTTAAATTGATTTTATCAATTCTTTTATTTTCGATCCGTTTTATGCTCCTTGTGTTATTATATTTGTCCTTCGTTTTCTTTAAATCTTTTATTTCCTTCTTAATTTTGAATTTCATATTATTTCTATTATTTATTGTCATAAATTTATTGCCACACTTCATATGTTGCTTTAATTAATTGCCACTATTTTTGTGAGTTTTTGTTACTCACGTTATCTTTATTATCACTTTAAATTTAATGTTTGAGTAATTCTCGTGTTTTCTCAAAAATTTACCAGTTCGGTGATCACATCTAATTAAATATTACTCGAAATTAAAATTAGATTCATTTATTTAAATTATTGAGAAGTTTTATTTATATTATTTACTTTTTTTTCATATTTTCAGCACATTTTTGAAAATTGTTTTGCTTTTAACCCATCATTTTTGACATTTGTGTTGCATTTATTATTTACCACTATTTTTCAAGAATTACTTCCGTTTCAGCCGATTTTTGATAATTCAAAACTATAAATTGTAAATATCTCGATTAGGTTTTTATATGTAGCTCAACAAGAACACGTTCCATATTCATGCGTCAACACGGCTAATCAGAAGATTCAGTTTGAATTACCCGCTCTCTAGTATCACTGGTTGCATATCTCTAGTTTTGTTATGCGTGTTTTTAGTGAGTGCGTTTACACGACTTGACTTAGTCCGAAGAAAATGTGTGTGTGATTAATCAAAATTAAAAATTAACAATTTGACACGCAATATTAATACTTTTTGCGTTCATTTATTTAATTTGCCGAATGTTTGAGCAGATCTATAATTTTCTGAATTAAGTTAACGCAGGATTTGACAAAAATCGAAACCATATATTCACTCTAATTGAAAAAATGCCAGTTTGGTTTGAATGTACCTAAAACTATTCATATAAATAGCAAATTCTATGTAGATTTGGAATATCTACACGAGAATATTAAGATATTTTGAATTTTTCCATAATTTTAACAAATATGGATATTTTAGAATTTGAACAAAAATTGAAACCTTCTTCATCTTAATTGAAAAAATCCGAATGTGACATGAAATTACTTGAAATTAATCATAATATATATAGCAAATTTTACGTAGATTTCGAAAATCTATACGAGAATATTAAGAAAATTAATTTCTTTCCATAATTTTAAAAAATATCGCTCTATGCACTTTTTAGATTTTCGAAAATTTAGTCGAGAATATTCAAAAGTGTCGAATTTTTCCACATTTTAAAAAATATTATTCCATGCACGTTCTAAGATTTGATAAGAATCGAAACCTTATATTCACCTCAATTGAAAAAATACCAATTTGACATGAAAATAGTTGAAACTACTCATATAAATAGCAAATTTTATGCAGATTTCGAAAATTTACTCGAGGATGTTCAGAAGTGTCGAATTTTTCCACAACTTTGAAAAATATCGTTCAATGCATTTTGTAAGATTTGACAAGAATCCAAACCTTGTCTTCACCTTAGTTGAAAATTTTCTAATTTGACATGAAAATACTTGAAATTTTATGTAGATTTCGAAAATTTACTCGAGAATATTGAGAAGTGTCGAATATTTCTACAATTTTGAAAAATATCGTTTCATGCACTTTCTAAGATTTGACTAGAATCCTAACCTTGTCTTCACCTTAGTTGAAAATTCTCCAATTTGACATGAAAATACCTGAAATTAATCACATATATGGCAAATTTTTTGTAGTTTTCGAAAATTTGCTCGAGAATATTCAGAAGTGTCGAATATTTCTACAATTTTGAAAAATATCGTTTCAAGCACTTTCTATGATTTCACTAGAATAACTTTGTCTTCACCTTAGATGAAAAATCTCCAATTTGACATGAAAATACTTGAAAATA